>PISX010004201.1:0-125191 GCA_004024625.1 Mellivora capensis | reverse complement strand
AAAAACTGACAATATCAAGGGTTGACAGGCATGTGGAGCAACTGGAACTCTAATGTGGTACTTAAGGCGGTGCAAAAATGTTGAGTTATCTTGGAAAAGTAAGCTCTTTAAAAGTCATGCATACATTTGACCATACAACCCAGCAGTTCCGAGAGAAATAAAACATATGCCCTCACAAAAAAACATTGGCAAGTGTCCTTTGCAAATTTATATATAATAGTCTCAAACTAGAAACTCACATTGAGAAAGGTAAGAGGGTCAGAGACGCAATGGGGAAACAGACCTCAGGCACAGCAACCCTCACATAAGAAGGACAAATCACAGGTGCAGAAATTCTCCCCAAGGATTGAAAGGATGGAGTCCTGCCATGGGCATGCCTAGCCCTGGGGACCTGACTGATGAGAATGGGCCCCCCTAACACCTGGCTTTGAAAATCAGTAGGCCTTAACTCTGGGAGAACCCAAGGACTCTAAGAAACTGAGACTCCATTGTTAAAAGTCCAGCACACAATTTGAGACACTGCACAGCAGCAGGAGTTCGAAAAACACTGTATGCAAAGGTTTATTGATTAGTTTTAGGTGATGTGTCAGAGGGTCAGGGATGTTAGGAATTTTATCCAGGAACAAGAATGCTGGCTGGTGCCATTTTTCTTGCTGTCCTTCAGCCTAGCTGGCCGAATGCTTGCAGAAGCCAGTTCTGATGCTTTCTGTCTACCTTGTTAGCACTGTTTGCCCTGACCCAGCATTCCCCAGTAGACACAGCCACCAGACTGCCCCTACTACAGGCAATCCCTCCAAAGCAGCTCTCTCCCCACCACAACCAGCAGGCAGCCTTGGCTTGGATTGGAACCTCTCCAAAGTGGCTCCTGCCCCAGTGGGGTAAGCAGCCAGCCTACCAGCACACTGATACAACTACAGCCAGGCCTATTAGTCAGCCATGCCAGAGACCAGCCCTAACTCACCAGTGCACCCACAGCAGCCAGTCTCAATAAGAGGGCACATGCAGCCCACAACAGCAGCCTCCCTAGACCATGTGGTTCCACTAACCAAGGGAGACTGTACTGCTGGGCCCTACAGGACACCTTTTATATAAAGCCACTACTTTCAAGACCAGGAGACATGGGTGACCTACCTAATAAACAAAAACAAACACAAAGGATAAGACAAAATGAGAACATAGACAAATATGTTCAAATGAAAGAATGAGACAAAGTCTCAAGAAAAAAAAAACTAAATGAAATGGAGATAAGCAATCCACCTGATAAAGAGTTCAAAGTAATGGTCCTAAAGATGCTCACCAAACTCAGGAGAACAGATGAACACAGGGAGAATGTAAAAAAAGAGATAGAAAGTATTTTAAAAATCAATCATAGCTGAGTAATACAATAACTGAAATTAAAAAGACACTAGGAGGAATCAACAGCAGAGGAGAGGATGCAGAAGAACAGATCAGCAATTTGGAAGACAGGGTGGTAGAAAACACCCCACTGAACAGCAATTATTTCAGAAAAAAAGATTGTTTTTATTTTTTTAAGATTTTATTTATTTATTTGACAGAGAGAGTGATTATAAGTAGGCAGAAAGGCAGGCAGAGAGAGGGAGAAGCAGGCTCCCTGCTGAGCAGAAAGCCCAATGTGGGGCTTGATCCCAGGACCCTGAGATCATGACCTGAGCTGAAGGCAGAGGCTTACCCCTCTGAGCCACACAGGTGCCCTAAGAAAAGAAGAATTTTTTAAAATGAGCATAGGTTGTGAGTCCTCTGGGACAAATCCAGTATACTAACATTTGCATTATTGGGGTCCTGGAAAGAGGAAAGAGAGAGAAAGTGGCAAAAAAAAAAAAAAAAAACAACTTATCTGAAGAAATAATAGCTAAAAACTTCCCTAACTCTTGGGAAGAAAACAGATATCCAGGTGCAGGAAGCCCCAAACAAGCTGAACCCAAGGAGGTCCACATCAAGACATTTAATAACTAAAATGCCAAAAATTAATGATAAAGAATCTAAATAATAGCAAAAAGAAAGGGAAATGTTTTATACAAGGGAAACCCCAAAAAGCTATCAGCTTGTTTTTCAGCAGAAACTGCAAGCCAGAAGTGAATGGAGTGATACATTCAAAATGCAGAAAGGAAAAATCTACGATCAAGAATACTGTACCTGGCAAGACTATCATTTAGAACTGAAGGAGAGAGAGTTTTCCAGGGCAAAATTAAAAATGAAAAAAAGTTGATCAGCACCTAACCAGCCTTACAAGAAATGTTAAAAAGACTTAGTGGAAAAGGAAACACCATAGATAGGAGAAAATTATGAAGGGAAAAGTTTCACTGGTAAAAGCAAATACATAATAAAGGCATTAGATCAATTACTTATAAAGCCAGTATAAAAGTTTAAAAAAACAGGGATGCCTGGGTGGCTCAGTTGGTTAAGCAGCTGCCTTCAGCTCAGGTCATGATCCCAGTGTCCTGGGATCGAGTCCCACATTGGGCTCCTTGCTCGGCAGGGAGCCTGCTTCTCCCTCTGCCTCTACCTGCCACTCTGTCTGCCTGTACTCGCTCGCTCTCTCTCCCTCTCTCTCTGACAAATAAATAAATTTTTTAAAAAAATTTTAAAAAGTTAAAAAAACAGAAGTAGTAAAATCATTTATATTTAAAAAAATCAGTTAAGGAAACACAAAACTTTAAAAATGCAAAATAGAGTGTGGTGTATATAAAATATATGTAGGGCTTAAACATAAGCAACCATGAACTTAATATAGATGGCTATATACATCAAATATTACAAATATTACATGTGATTCTCATGTAGCCACAACAAAATCCTATCACAGGTACACAAAACTAAAGAAAAAGGAATCCAAACATAACACTAAGGAAGATATCAAACTACAAGAAAAAGAACAAGAAAGGAACAGAGAAGAATTAGGAAACAATGGCCAAAATAACAAGAAGTACATACCAATCAATAATTACTTTAAATGTAAATGGACTAAATGCTCCAATCAAAAGATATAGGGTGACTAGAACGGTGAAAAAAAAAAAACCAAAACCCATGTATATGCTGACTACAAGGGACTCCACTGTAGACCCAGACACACAAATTGAGCACTTCGTGCTTCCAGTCACAAAGTCAGAAAAATTATTCCATGCAAATGGAAGTGGGGGAGAAAAAAGCAGGGGTAACAATATTTCTATCAGACAAAATAGACTTTATTTTTTTTAAGTTATATTTATTTTAGAGACAGAGTGAGCACACGCAAGCAAGGGATGGGGCAGAGAGAGAAAGAGAATCCTCAAGCAGACTCCCTGCTGAGCACAGAGCCCTACTCGGGGCTCAATCCCATGATCCTGAGATCATAACCTGAGCTGAAATCAAGAGTTGGGGATGCCCAACCAACTGAGCCACCTAGTCTGGTGCCCCAGACAAAATAGTCTTTAAAACAAAGACTATAACAAGAGACAAAGAAGGACATTACATAATGATAAAGCAAACAATGCAACAAGAGGATAGAACAACTGTAAATCTCTCTACACCCAATATAGGAGGGCCTGACTAAAGCCAGTATTAAGAGACATAAAGGGAGAAACGGACAGTAACACAATAATAGAAGGGGACTTAACACACCACTCCTGTCAGTGGACATATCACCCAGACAGAAAACCAACAAGGAAACGGTGACTTTGAATGACAGGTGTGACCAGAGGGACTTAACAGCTACATTCAGAACATTTCATCCTCAAGCAGCAGAAAACACATTCTTCTCGAGTGTACATGGAACATTCTCCAGGATGGATTTCATGCTAGGCCACAAAAGAAACCTCAATAATCTTAGGGAGTTTGAAATCATATCAAGCGTCTTTTCTTTTTAAAGAAAGGGGAAACAGACTCCCCCCTGAGCAGGGAGTCTGATGTGGGACTCGATCCCAGGACCTTGAGATCATGACCTGAGCCAAAGGCAGACACTTAACCATCTGATCCACCCAGACATCCTTAAGCATCTTTTCTGACCACAATGGTGTGAAAGTAGAAATCAAGTACAAGGATAAAGCCAGAAAAAACACCAACACGTGGATGCTAAACAAGAGGCTACTAACCAACCAGCAGGTCAACGAAGGCATCAGAGAGGAAAGAATAAAGATACATGGAGACCAATGAGAATGGAAACACAAGGGTCAAAATCTTTGGGGTGCAGCAAAAGCAGTACTAAGAGGAAAATTTAAGTGACACAGGCCTACCTCAACGAACAAGAAAAATATTCTTTTTAAAGATTTTATTTATTTGATAGAGAGAGATCACGAGTAGGCAGAGAGGCAGGCAGGGAGAGAGAGGAGGAAGTAGGCTCCCTGCCTAGCAGAGGGCCCGATGCGGGACTCGATCCCAGGACCCTGAGATCATGACCTGAGCTGAAGGCAGAGGCTTAAGCCACTGAGCCACGCAGGCGTCCCGAAAAATATTAAATAAACAACATAATCTTACTCCTAAAGGAATTAGAAAAAGAACAAATAAAAGCCAAATTTAGTAGGAGGAGGAAATAATAAAGATTAGAACCAAAATAAATGAAATAGAGACTTAAAAAATAGAAAATAACTATGAAACTGAGAGCTGGTTCTTTGAAAATATAGGCAAAATAGATAGATCTTTAGCTAGACTCATCAAGAAAAAGGAGACAGGACTCAAATACATAAAATCAGAAAGAGGGACATTACAACAGACACCACAGAAATATAAAGGATGATAAGAGAAAATTACAAGAAATTATAAACCAACAAATTGGATAACCTATAAGAAATGAACAAATCTGTAGAAACATATGACCTTCCAGACTGAATCAGAAAGAAATAAAAAATCTGAACAGACCAACCACTAGTAACACAATTGAATTAATAATCAAAGAACTCCCAAGAAAGAAAAGTGTACAACCAAATGGCTTCCCAGGTGAACTCTACCAAATATCTAGAGAAGAGTTAATATCCATTCTCCTTAAATTATAAATACACACAGATCAAAGGCATAGAGTAAAGAGTCAGAAATGAACCCCTGGTTATATGGTCAGTTAATCTATGACAAAGGAGGCAAGACTATAAAATGGGGAAAACACAGTCTCTTCAGTAAATGGCATTGAGAAATGGGGCAGCTACATGGAAAAGAATGAAACTGAACCACTTTCTTAAACCACACAGGAAAATTAAATTGAAATGGGTTAAAGACCTAAAAGTGATAACTGAATCTATAAAAATCCTAAAAGAAAACATAGGCAATAAGCTCTTAGACAATGGTCTTATCAATATTTTTATGGATCTATCCCCTCAGACAAGGGAAACCAAAGCAAAAACAAACAATTGGAACTAATCAAACTAAAAAGCTTTTGCACAGCAAAGGAAACCATCAAGAAAATGGAAAATCAACCTACATAGATCAGTAAAACAGACAGAAAGCCCAGAGATAAACCCATGTGTATATGACCAAATATCTATGACAAAGGAGCCAAAAATAGACAATGGGAAAAGGACAGTGTTTTCAGTAAATGGTGTTGGGGAAACTGGACAGCCACATGCAAAAGAATGAAACTGAACCCCTACCTCACAGCAGTCACAAAAATTAACTTGGAATGTATTAAAAATTTGAACATGGGGCGCCTGGGTGGCTCAGTGGGTTGGGCCTCTGCCTTTGGCTCGGGTCATGATCCCAGAGTCCTGGGATCGAGTCCCACATCGGGCTCTCTGCTCAGTGGGGAGCCTGCTTCTCCCCCTCTCCCTTTCTCTCTGCCTGCCTCTCTACCTGCTTGTGATCTTTGTCTGTCAAATAAATGAATAAAATCTTAAAAAAAAAAAACCTTGAACATAAGGGCTGAAACCATAAGACTTCTAGAAGAAAACATAGGTGGTAAGCTTCTACACATCAGTCTAAACAATGATGCTTTGGATTTGACACCAAAACCTAAAGTAAATGAGTAGAACTATATCAAAACAAAAAAACTTCTATACATAAAGGAAATAATCAACAAAATGAAAAGGAAGATATGAAATAGGAAAAAATATTTGCACATCATGTATCTGGTACGGGGTTAATATCTAAAACATATGAAGAACTCATACAAAAAACAAAACCCATCCAAAACCAAACACACACAAAAAACAATCCAATTTAAAAATGGGCAGAGGAAATGAATAGACAGTTTTCCCAAAGAAGATATGAAAATAGCCAACAGGTACATAAAAAGGTACTCAACATCACTCAACATCAGGGAAATGCAAATCAAAACCATGATGAGACATCCCCTCACAACAGTTAGAATGGCTTTTACCAAAAAGACTAATTCTGGTGATCATTTCACAATATATACAAATATCAAATCCTTATGCTGTTCACCTGAATCTAATTTAATATTATATGCCAATTACACTTCAATTTTTTTTTAAGATTTTATTTATTTATTTGAGAGAGAGGCAGTGAGACAGCATGAGCGAGGAGAAAGTCAGAGGGAGAAGCAGACTCCCCATGGAGCTGGGAGCCCGATGCGGGACTCGATCCCGGGTCTCTGGGATCATGACCTGAGCCGAAGGCAGTTGTCCAACCAACTGAGCCACCCAGGCATCCCTACACTTCAAATTTTTAAAGATCTTATTTATTTATTTGAGAGAGAGAGAGAAGGATAGAGAATGAGAGGGAGAAGCAGACTCCCTGCTGAGCAGAGAGCCCAATGTGGGGCTTGATCCCAAGACCGAGATCATGACCTGAGCCAAAGGCAGACGCTTAGCCAACTAACCACCCAGGCACCCACATTTCAACTTTGTTTTTAAAGATTCATCTATTTTAGAGAGCAAGCGAGCATGTTTGCATGAGTGGGAGGAGGGGCAGAGGGAGAGAATCTCAAACAGATTCCCCCACTGAGCTCCGAGCTCATGCGGGGCTCAATCCTACAACCCATGAGATCATGCCCTGAGCCAAAACCAAGAGCCAGACCCTTAACCCACTGCGCCAGATTCCCCACATCCCAATTTTTAAAAAGATAGTTTTAAAACACTGCAAGAATCGTGCTATACAGAACTTGATTGTCACCTTTTCCTCATCCCCAAATGAGGACGACCAATTAGCTTTTGTTGATCATCTATTATGATAATTGCCGAATCACTGTTCCATGTACTATAGTGTAGGAAAACGTTTCATGTAGTTGATCATAGGATGGAGAGTAGGAAGAAATTAGAAATGTAATTCTAACTCCAAAACTAGTTATTTTACTAAACTTAGTAAGCACTCCTTAGGGTTAGCTAATAGGCGCCCAAGGTAGAGTTGATATCCCTTATGTGAACACGTTTTTCTGGGAAAAATACGGTCACGATGTTTTCAGAAACCACTGATGAGATTCTACATTTTAGGCCAGAAGCTCCCCTAACCCTTGTAGGGTAATAATTTTTCTGGCTTTCTTATGAGAAATGAACAGTCTGAGAAGACTGGTTATTGTCTGTTGTATGTACATAAACCATACCATGGTGGTATGTGCATCTTTCCAGAAGTAAAAATTATATAGATGATACAAATGGACCTATTTCGGGGGTGCCTGGGTGGCTTAGTCAGTTAAGTGTCTGCCTTTGGCTCAGGTCATGATCCCCAGGTCCTGGGATCAAGCCCTGTGTCAAGTTCCCTGCTTGGCAGGAAGTCTGTTTCTCCCTCTCCCTCTGCAGATACCCCTGCTTGTGATTTCTCTTTTTTAAATAAATAAATAAAATATTTTTAAAATGTACCTATTGCAATTAGGGATTGTGTAAAGGTTATTTACTATTTTATTGATATGGGAGACCAGAGAAAAATGTACTCAGACAAGGGAATACTGTTGGCTTTGACCATGACCCAGATACTGAAAGAGCCAGACCACATCCTCTCTTTCGATCAGTTGCATGCACAGGCATCTGTGCCTCCCACTTAAAAAGGGAGGGGGATACAAACATGTGTGCATATCGTAGAAATTCTCCAGAACTTCTGGGTCTTGTGGCAAAAAAAAAAAAAGAGTTCACCAGCAGAGGACTAAAATTAGTGCAGTCATTTTGTGATGTTATTGTTTGGAGTCAAGAACAATGAGACGGTAGAAGATGCTTTTACTGGTCTCTGTCCCCTGGCTCCTTGCAACTGCTGTCTAATTGCTGATTTTGAACACTGAGCCAGACTAGGTTTGTACTAGGATCCGCTATTGGACACCAGCCAGATGAAGATCCATGGTGATCCATGCCTTCCAAGTTGCCAACTCCCTTTTTGGTCTCCAGATTTATGCCGCTGGTTCTAAGACAGCATCGGAGTTTTCTATCAAACACGCAGCATGGGGGTGCCTGGGTGGCTCAGTGGGTTAAAGCCTCTGCCTTCGGCTCAGGTCATGATCCCAGGGTCCTGGGATCGAGCCCTGCATTGGGCTCTATGCTCAGGAGGGAGCCTGCTTCCTCCTCCTCCTCCTCTCTCTCTCTGCCTACTTGTGATCTCTGTCAAATAAATAAATAAATAAATAAATAAATAAATAAATAAATAAAATCTTTAAAAAAAAAAAGCACACAACATGGTACTAAGCAAGTCATCAAAACCAGAATATTTTTTATGTTAAGGGTATTGTGAAAAGTCCGTGCTGAATGCGGCATCTGTGATCTTTCCAGACAGATGTTTTCCACGATCTCGGCCGGGGGATTCTGGACAGTGCGTGGCAAGGCTATAATACCACCCTCCTAGCCTATGGCCAAACTGGCTCTGGGAAAAGCTACTCCATGGTTGGGTTTGGTGCAAACAAGGGTATCATTCCAAAGGTGTGCGAGGAGCTCTTTCAAGCGATCGAGAAGAGGGAGGGAAATGAAGAATACCAGGTATGCATTATCCGAAAATCCCTTCTTTGAGGAATTTCATTTTTCGTTTTGGAAATTTCTGGCTCCAAACGATCAGCCTCTCTATTTCAGGATAATGTTAATATTCCATACCCAAGTCTTCCCAGGATTGCAAGATCAGGTTGCCGCTAACTAGAATGTTGACCTTTTCTGGTTCTATGGAGGCAAACCCAAGGCAGTGATTTTGAAAAGTACTTTGAGTATCCTAGCAGCAGACATCTTAGAAGCTAATACTCACGAGGGATTGTTGCTGAGGCTGATCCAACAAGACCCTCACTGACTCGCCTGTGGTTTCCTTTACTCCCCCTCTTTTACCAAGGCTGTGGGTGTGTGCTCATTTTCATTTCTTTCTTTTCTTTTTTTTTTTGGTAGGCTCCATGCCCATGGAGCCTGATGCGGGCCTCAAACCTGAGATCAAGACCTGACCTGAGACCAAGAGTCAGATGTTTAACCAACTGAGCCACCCAGGCGCCCCCGTGGCATCCCTGTTTTTTCATGGAGAGCATTCTTTCTGTTTCCAAAACTATGAATTACAGGACTTTAAAGAACATGGTCTTCTACTCCGTGTATCGCCTGCTTTCTGGAGTTCCTTTTTTCTACTGTTTGTTTGATCTCTCATGTTGGAGGCTTTCTTTGTCTGCTAACATTGGTTTAAAGCATGCGACACCCAAGCTCTTTGGAAGTTCTGGGGACATGAGAGGTGACGGAAGACCCGCCACCGGGAGACAAAAGCCACAAGCCTGCCAGAAGGCGGTGGCAAATACCAGTATCTTAGGCCCTTTTCTCTAGGCTGGAGCCATTCCAACTCCTCCAGCCTCCCACTTAAGGGGAGTTGGCTGGTCCAGAAATATTCCAGAAGCACAGTAGGGTAAAGACCGGTCTTTTTCTCTACAATGTTCAGATTGCGGGTGAGCAATAAAGAATGACCTTTTCCTCTTGCCAATCGAGACCAACACACACACACACACAGGGTTGTATATATGCTTTTAACCTATATTAAGAACTTTTCCATAGCGTCAAAGTTATGTGAGAATTGCTTATTGCATGTGAATCAGAACTTGCTATATTTGTAAATGATTTTATTTATTCATCTGAGAGAGAGAGCACAAGCAAGAGGAACAGCAGACAGAGGGAGAAGCAGACCCCCCACTGAGCAGGGAGCCAGATGTGGGTCTCCATCCCAAGACCCTGGGGTCATGACCGGAGCCAAAGGCAGATGCTTAACTGACTGAGTCACCCAGGGCCCCAAGCATTACTATATTCAATATTAGCTTCTCCCTTTGTTGGAAATTTATGTTGTTCCTATATGACTTTCTTCCCCAAAGATGAGGTTCCAGAGAAGATTAACTCTCTGTTCTTTTCTATACAGGTTACGTTCAGTATGTTGGAAATTTACAACGAGCAGGTAACAGTGATCCTATCCTCTGGCACACACACCTATGGGACTCTGCAGCATAATACCTACCAGAGCCTCCCCTCCCCCACCCTAAGATAAAGTCACAACCCTGTAGCCTGGCATGGACTACAGCCCTCGTCTCCCTCTCCCACTCTACCTCTTGCCCCTTAATCTCCACTCACTCTGTGCTTCTGCCAGGTAAACATCTTCCTCTCTGGAATATGTCATTCTTTCCAACATTTACCCTTCTCTGACCCTGGAATTCTTCCCCTGCCCATCCAGTTGACCTCAGTCGGCATGGGGGGCAGAGGAGATGGCAAACTTTGTTTTCAAAGGACCAGATGCTGTCTGCTGAACTTATTCACCTCTGTCCCCTAAGCAAACGGAGAATGATGGGGTCCCAGTGGGGAACCGTTCTTGGACGCTGAAACTGGAATGGCACATAATTTTTGATGTGGAGCCGAGAGCCAACGGTGAAGAAAGGATTCTTGAGCTGCTTTTGGTGCAAAGAGGTGCTTTCGATAGAGCAGGGGGACAGGACTCTAGGCTAGAAAGAGCTGCCCCAGGGTTATGAGGAGTGACTGATCATGGACTTCTCTCAGTGGGGGTTAAGGATAGCGTAAACCTCTAAGGAATTTGTGCATGTTAGAAGCAAGGGCTCCAGGACCTTGGAGGACTAGCTAGTGTTAAGATAAGGTTGCTTTTAGTCTTTAAAGAAACATCAACATTAAGGTGGCCGGCTGTGAGTTCCTTGGGGAATGCCACACTCAACAACTTGGGCTCCAAGTTGTAAGAAAATTTAATTTCAGCTGCATTTCTCTTGCCTTTGTTCTTCTTATCAATTTGCACATGTCACAAAATACTTTTCTTTTTATTTTTTTCACTTAAAAATGTGGAAAATGTTCTTATATCAAGGATCCTACAAAAACAGGTGACCAGCTGAACGTAGTCCCCAGGCCATGCTTTGCCTGTCCCTGAGGTGCCTGGAAAGGGCATGATCTCAGACCCCAACTCTCTCATTGACTCGCCATGTGACTTTGGAAAATCACTTTATATCAGTTGTCTCATTTATAGAGAATATAAAATATTACACATCGATGTGTCCTGTTTTCAATTTCTAACACAGAGCTTAGAAAATGCCAGATATTCGCTGCCCTTACCCCTTGATCATATGATACTGTGAAATTTTATTTACATACTTGGGTCTCTGGAACAGATCATGTCCTTGTGAAGACCTTTTTTTTAAAAAAAGATTTTATTTATTTATTTGACAGACAGAGATCATAAGTAGGCAGAGAAGCAGGCAGAGAGAGAGGAGGAAGCAGGCTCCCCGCTGAGCAGAGAGCCCGACGCGGGGCTCGATCCCAGGACCCTGAGATCATGACCTGAGCTGAAGCCAGAGGCTTTAACCCACTGAGCCACCCAGGCGCCCCTGTGAAGACCTTTCTATAGGAAATACCCTCTCAATACTCAATACGCTTGTAGGTTTAGAATGGGTGCTCCGAGTATTTACTGAGTGGGTGAATTGACAAAGGCATCTAACACTCTAAGTTTCTTATAGGAGACCATATCCTAATCGTTTTTGTGTAACCCCAAGCACTATCCAAAGCCTTGCACTTAGTCATTCCTAAGTAAATATTGTGAAAGGAACAAATCTGTCAGTGTTTTTCTCTTTATATTAAGGAAAGAAAGTACCCATTTTGTTTCTTACACTCTTTCATGATTCATTTATTACCATTGAAGTTGATGATAAATTCAAATGAGTTCTTTTTAAAAATTCCAATTAGTTAACATGCAGGGTCATATTAGTTTCGGGTGTACACCCGGGGCTCATCAGGACAGGTGCACTCCTCAGTCCTCATCTCCTGATTCACCCACCCCCCACCACCCCCCACCTCCCCGCTGGTAATCAACAGTTTGTTCTCTAGAGTTAA
The DNA here is from genome assembly GCA_004024625.1 of Mellivora capensis. NCBI lineage: Eukaryota > Metazoa > Chordata > Mammalia > Carnivora > Mustelidae > Mellivora > Mellivora capensis. The sequence goes on along the minus strand of PISX010004201.1, from coordinate 113,009 downwards.
GAGTCTCTTTCTTGGTTTCTCTCTCTTTATTTTCCCTTTGCTCGTCTGTTTTGTTTCTTAAATTCCACAAGAGTGAAGTCATCGTATTTGTCCTTCTCTGAATGGCTATTTCATTTAGCATAATAGTCTCTACCTCCACCCATGTCATTGCAAATAGCAAGATTTCATTCTTTTTTATGGCTGAGTAATGTTCCGATGTGTGTGTGTGTGTGTGTGTGTGTGTGTGTGTGTGTGTGTGTCTTTACCCATTCATCAGTCAATGGACGCTTGGGTTTCCCTAATTTGGCTATTGTAGATAATACTGCTATAAACCCTTGGGTGTATGTTTCCTTTTTATTAGTGTTTTTGTTTTCTTTGGGTTAATACCCAGTAGTGCAATTGTTGGATCATAGGGTAGTCCTATTTTTAACTTTTGAGGAACCTCCATACAGCCTTCCGCAGTGGCTTACCCAACAGGGTAAAAGGGTTCCCTTTCTCCACATCCTTGCCAATATGTTGTTTCTTATGTTATTGATTTTAGCCATTCTGACAGGTGTGAGGTGGTATCTCATTGTGGTTTTGGCATTTCCCTGATGATGAGTGATGTTGAGCATCTTTTCATGTGTCTGTTGGCCATCTGAATATCTTCTTTGAAGAAATGGATGTTCATGTCTTCTGCCCTTTTAAAAATTGGATTATTCATTTTTGAGTGTTGAGTTTTATAAGTTCTTTATATATTTTGGATACTAACCCATTTAAATGTCTTCTCCCATTCACTAGGTTGCCTTTTAATTTTATTGATTGCTTCCTTTGCTGTGCAGAACTTTTTATTCTGATGAAGTCCCAATAATTTCTTTTTGCTTTTGTTTCCTTTGCCTCAGGTAACATATCTAGAAAGAAGTTGCTGTGGCCTATGTAAAAATGGTTACTGCCTGTGTTTTTCTCTAAGATTCTTTATGTTTTCCTGTCTCACATTTATGTCTTTAATCCATTTTGAATTTATTTTTGTGTATCATGTAAGAAAGTGATCCAGTTTCATTCTTCTGTGTATTTTTGTCCAATTTCCCCAAAATTATTTGTTGAAGAGACTTTTTTCCCCCCACTGGATATTCTTTCCTGCTTTGTGGAAGATAAATTAACCATATAGTCGCTGGTTCCCAATGGGTTATTCTGTTAAGGTCACCGATTAAGTTTCTATTTCTTTCAAGTTGCTAAGGCTTGGAAGACAGTGTGGCTCCTTTATCTTGTACCAATAACTTTGGGAGGACAATTTAATTTCCTTTGTTACCCAGTTCTGGTGGGCATCTCACTGTGGTCTCCCTACTGATATCTGTTTATGCTGATAATCTGTCTGGAATTCTGTTTTCTCATCTCTAAAATAAGAACACCGGACATCCTAAGAATCTTTCCACTTCTCATATTCCTTGACTCTCTGGTATTTTCCCATTAGGTACTTCACCAGTCAATTAAAGTGAAGTTTATTAGGTACTTCTAATGTTTCAGACATCATACTAGACTCTGAGGATGAGTTAATCCTTGGACTTAATTCTCGCCATAGAGGAGTCTGGTGGGAGCTATAACACTTTCCAGACAGTTAGGGTTAGGGTTAGCAAGGGGCAAGGGGAGGGAGTGCACGACTATGTGGGATGTTTGACAGCAATGGTCAGTGCTGGACTAGGACTGGACTTCAAGAAATGTGTAGGAGGGTTGGGGGCACAGACAGGGGCATTTCGGGCAGGATTAATTGTAACATGAAAGTGCATGGTGGTTAAAAGAACAGTCAGTACCCTGCATAGCCAGATTTGGATTTATGGTGGGGTCATCAGGAGATGAAGCTGAAGATAGTTCTTTGTCCTGGCAGTAGTGGAGAATCCTTGGAGGATTTTACAGGGAACTCAGATCAGACTGGGTTCTAGAAGAGTTCTCTAGGCGCAGATTGGAGTTGGACTTGAAGGTGTACCAAATAGAGGCAGAGTTAGAGGATTCCCAGGAAAGCCCAGGTAAGTGAGGAAGGTCTTGTAACAATCACCAGTTTTGATCTCCAGGCACAGCATGGAAAGTCCCAGCACCAGGATCTACCCCGGTCTCTGGGTGCCCATACTTCCACTCCACCCAGATAAATCTACTTACTTTTTTCTAATTAAGACTTACTCAGTCCTATCTTCAGATGGATGTTCCTTCCGACAATTTGTACGTTAGAGGAAAATTTTCCTAGCTATACCAGAAGTGATCTCCATTTGGATATCTCCTTATCTCTGGCACATTATGTCCACTGTCTTAGTTTGGCTTGCCCGAACTTCAATCTGTAATCTTTCCTTGGCTGTAGGATAAAAAGCCATAGAATATCGGAGTTGGGGAAGATCTCAGAGATAACTTAATTCACCCCCTCCTATTATGAACACTCAGAAAGTAAGAGGTTTTCCAAAGCTTTACCAGGTTAGAGGCAGAGCCAGGACTGAGAACACAGGTCTTAGGGCTCCCAGTCCAGACATCTCTGTACCATGTAATACCACCCCTCTGGAGCCTTTGGCTCTACCACAATCCCACAGTAGGACCTACTTAGCCTTGTCTGAAGTGGCTGTTCTTGGGTGAGAGACAACATGGGCTTTCACCCAAAGCCATGGTCTGGGTGTGACATCTCACCAGTCTCCAATAATAAGATCTGAAGAATCATCCATATTCTCCCAACATTATTTGTTAGCCCAGCTCTGGGTACACTGTTCTGTCAAAATTCATTCACTGAGTGCCTCTTTTACATTGGGAACCAGGTCAGGATCTACCAGTAAAAGGCCCTGGTCCCACCCAAAAGGAGTTCACAGGCTTGTTGAAGTTCTTTAGGTACTAGAAAATACTAGGACTGAGTTTTTTAGAAATTCTGCTTATTACAACAGGTTTTCCCTTATTACAACAGGTTTCCCTCCTGTTTGCCATTCCGCTATTTCTGACTTACCTAAATTATGAGCTTGTGTGGTGCCTACAGAAATTTAACATTTATTCATTCATGTCGTGTTTTTATTGAGCACTAAATATATTCTAGGCAGAGGTATAACCACGAAGTAAATAGAAATCCTTGTATTCCTGAAGTTTACTTTATTTATTCTCTTTTTCCACAGATAAGAGACTTGCTGTCTAGAACCAAGAAACCTGGGGGACTAAAAGTGAGGGAAGATCAACAGCTGGGCTTTTATGTGGATGGCCTGAAGCCAGTGCCCTGTGAGAACTATGCACAGATTGAAAGACTGATGGAACAAGGGACAAAAGTAAGGACCACAGCATCAACCAACATGAACGCCAGCAGCAGTTGGTCTCATATGGTTATCACCATTCAGTTCAAGCAGGTGAGACTCATGGAAAGGCTGCTGTCCCGGTTTCCCACCAAGCATGGTCCATGGGAAGGGTTCCCAGTGGCACGAATAGTTGGTGAGTATTATGGAATCCTTTCAGATTTGACCTACGGATTAAGGTGCCTACTCCCAACCATGGGCTACAGGGTCAGAAAGAGAAATGAGGGACTCTCTCTTTTCCTACCTGCCCACATCCCTGTCCCACCCAGGTTCCCCAGGATGATGAAGACCAGCTTTCAGATCCATGAGCCTAGAGAACCACCAGATGCTGACCAACCCTTCCGATACTTGGAAGTAGCAAAATAAGGTCTCTGAAACTAGCTAATCCATGTAACTCTCCACTAAGTAGAATTTTTTTTACAAAACTGAGCATATGTTTTTTCCTCCTTAATTCTTGGTAGATGTCAGAGAGTAAGCGCTACATCATCACCAGTTGGATTCAGAAACACTTATTTTCAAAGCCTGGGTAAACATTCCAGTCAGCTATGATTTTGCCACCTCTGTTCCCTAAGCCACAGTCCTAATAAATAGGTAGAATGGTGATACATGAAGGTTACCCTGCTTTAACCAGGAATAGTAGGAAAATACTGGGCTGTATCTCTTTGTTCACCAGCTTTGAAACTTCAGGAAATCACTTACTCATCTTTAGTCTCGGTTTACTATTCTGTAGAATGAGACAAATAGCTATCCTACAGGAGTGCTGGGAAGCCTAGAGAAGTACCTGCATTTTAAAGAACTTTGAAGGCTAACTGGGAAGATGGTAGAGAGGGCTCTGAGTTCACCTCCTTCCACTGACACACAGAGACAACAACTATGCATAATCCAACTCACTCTGGAAACAACCTGAAGACTGACAGAACAGCTCTTTCACAGCTAAAGACATAATGAGAAGCCCACATTGAGAAGGGTAGGAGATGAAGAGATATAGTTGGAAACTAATCCCCAGGCACAGCAACCCTCAAAGAAGAAGGATATCATAGGCACAAGGTATTTCTTGAGGAGCCAGGGTATCAAGCTTTACATGAGGCACCCCCTGCCCTGGAGACCTGCACCAGAAAGACAAGCCTGATAACATCAGTCTTTGAAAAGTAGTGGACTCAACTCTAGGAGAGGCAGAGGGCTATAAGAAACTGACAGTCCACTCCCAAAGGGCCAGTGCACTATATCATGTACTGTGAGACCCAGCACAGAAGCAGTAGTCTAGAAAGTGCCTGGGTTATACACGAAGATTTACTGACTAATTTTGGGGTATGTGCCAGAAGATCAAGGATTTGTAGGAGCTTTCTCAAGGAACAAGAGTACTGGAAGGTACAATTTTTCTTGACCTTCTGCCTACCTGGTCCATCCTTGAGGGAGCCAGTTCTGATACTCTCCACCCACCTTCTTCATACTGTTTGCCCCCCCTCCCAGTGTTCCCCTGTGGACACACCCCACCCACCCACCCCTGGAGGCACCCCTCCAAAGAGACTCCCTCCCCAAGGAGGAGGGGAGCCAGGCTCGGCCACAGCACACCTGTAGCAGTTACAGCCCGGCCTCTCAGCAAGCTGTCCTGGGGGTCAGCTTTGCCCATCAGCACACCCACAGTAGATGCAGCCAGTCATACAGGGGGTACACACAGCCCACACAACAGACATCCCTAAAGCACCTGATTCTGCTGATCGGCAGGGGGTGCAGGGGGTATTGGATTGTGTTGCTGGGTCCCTACAAGATGCCTTCTACACAAGCACTACTGTCAGGACCAGGAGACATAGTTAACCTACCTAATACACAGAAACAAATGAAGGGTCAGACAGAATCGTGAGACAGAAAAATATGTTCCAAACAAAAGAATGGGACAAAAGACCAGTAAAAGAATGAAACAAAATGGAAATAAGAAATCTGCCTGATAAAGAGTTCAAAGTGAGACAAGTGCTCCGTAGACTGGAGATGATAGTGGATGAGCTCAGTGAGAACTTCAACAAAGAAATATAAAAAGAACAATCACAGCTGAGTAATACAATAACTGAAATAGAAAAGACACTAGGAGGAATCAACAGCATAGTGGAGGATGGAGAACAAGAGATCAGCGATCTGGAAGACAGGGTAGTGGAAAGCACCCTGCTGAACAGCAAGTATTTAAAAAACAAGTTTTTTAAATGAGCATCAGTTGTGAGACCTCCGGAACAACATCCCAGAGGTCATACTAACATTTGCATTATCAGGGGTCTCAGAAAGAGAAGAGAGAGAGAAAGAGGCAGAAAATGTATTTGAAGAAATAATACCTGCAAATGTTCCTAAACTTGGGGAAAAAAAAACAAACATCCAGGTCCAGGAAAGACAGAGATCCCCAAACAAGGTGAACCCAAGGGGCTCCATACTAAGACACATAATAATTAAAATGTCAAAAATTAATAACAAATGGAAAATCTAAAGGACAGCAATACCAGAAAAGCAAATTGCTATATACAAGGGAAACCCCATAAGACTATCAGCTGATTTTTCAGCAGAAACTTGGCAGGCCAGAAAGGAATGCCATGAGTAATTCAAAGTGCAGAAAGGGAAAAACCTACAACCAAGAATTCTCTACCCATCAAGGTTATGATTCAGAATTGAAGGAGAGAGAGTGTTTCCAGGACAAGGGCACACAGTTAAGCATCTGCATTCAGCTTGGGTCATGATCTCAGGGTCTTGGGATCGAGCCCCATGTCAGACTCCCTGATCAGCAGGTAGTCTGCTTCTCCCTCTCCCTCTGCAGCTCCCCACTGCTCATGCTTGATCTCTCTCAAATAAATAAATAAATAAATAAATAAACAAACAAGTTTCCAGGACAAACAAAATTAAAGGAAATCATTACTATTACACTGGCCTTACAAGAAATGTCAAAGTTACTTCTTTAAGTGGAAAAGAAAAGGCTCTAACAAGAAGAAAACTGTGCAAGGGAAAAATGTCACTGGCAAAAGCAAACATATAATAAAGGTGATAGTCCATCATTTCTAAAGCTAGTATGAAGGTTACAAGGCAAAGGTAGTAACATTAATTATATGCTGCAAAAATCAGTTAAGGGATACATGACATTAAAAAATTTAAAATGTGTCACCATATACATAAATCATGCAGGGGGAGGACAGATGTAGAGCTTTTCAAATGTCTTTGAACTTCAGCAATCATCAACTTAATACAGACTGTTATTTACATTGAATGTTACATATATACCTCATGGTGACCAAAACTTATAAGATACACAAAAAAGTAAAGAGAAAGGAATCCAAGCATAACACTAAAGAAAATTATCAAATCACAAAGGAAGAGAGCAAGAAAAGAACAGAACAGAGAGAAAGCAGTTAACAAAATAGCAAAGGATACATACCCATCAATAATTACCTTAAATGTACGGGGCGCCTGGGTGGCTCAGTGGGTTAAAGCCTCTGCCTTCGGCTCAGGTCATGATCTCAGGGTCCTGGGATCGAGCCCCGCATCAGGCTCTCTGCTCAGCAGGGAGCCTGCTTCCCCCTCCCTCTCTGCCTGCCTCTCTGCCTACTTGTGATCTATCTGTCTGTCAAATAAATAAATAAAATCTTTAAAAAATATAATTACCTTAAATGTAAATGGACTAAATGGTCCAATCAAAAGTCATGGGGTGACAGAATGGATTAAAAAAACAACAACAAGACCCATGTATATGCTGCCTACAGGGATTCACTTCAGACATAAAAACACAGACAGACTGAAAGGGAAAAGATGGAAAAAAATATTCCATGCAAATGGAAACAAAAAAAATGTGAGGGTAGACAAACTGACTTTAAAACAAAGACGGCTCAGTCAGTTAAGCCTCTGCCTTTGGCTCAGGTCATGATCTCAGGGTCCTGGGATCCAGCCCTGCACCCAGCTTCCTGCTTGGTGGGAAGTCTTGGGCTCTCTCTCCCCCATACCCACCCATGTGCTCCCTCTCTCTCTCTGTCTCTAAAATAAATAAATAAAATCTTAAAAAAAAAAAACCCAAAGACTGTAACAAGAGACAAAGAAGGGCATTACATAATGATAAAGCAAACAATGCAACAAGAGGATAGAACAACTGTAAATCTCTCTACACCCAATATAGGAGGACCTGACTAAAGCCAGTATTAAGAGACATAAAGGGAGAAACAGACAGTAACACGATAATAGAAGGGGACTTAACACCCCACTCCTGTCAGTGGACAAATCACCCAGATAGAAAACCAACAAGGAAACGGTGACTTTGAATGACAGGTGTGACCAGAGGGACTTAACAGCTACATTCAGAACATTTCATCCTCAAGCAGCAGAAAACACATTCTTCTCGAGTGTACATGGGACATTCTCCAGGATGGATTTCATGCTAGGCCACAAAACAAACCTCAGGAAACATTAAGAGTTTTAAGTCATATCAAGCATCTTTTCTGACCACATGGCACAAAACTAGAAATCAATTAAAGTAAAACTGGGAAGAAACACAACAAACAAGTGGACCCTAAACAATAAGCTATTAGCCAACCAATGGGTCAACAAAGACATCAGAGAGGAAATAAAATAATACATAAAGACTAGGGCGCCTGGGTGGCTCAGTCAGTTAAGCATCTGACTCTTGGTTTCAGCTCAGGTCATGGTCTCAGGGTCGTGAGATCAAGCCCTACATCAGGCTCTGTGCTCAGAGTGGAGTCTGCTTGTCCCTCTCCCTCTGCTCCTCCCCTGCTCATGTTCCCTCTCTTTCCCTCTCTCATAAATAAATAAAATCTTTAAAAAAATCCTTGGGGGACACCTGGGTGGCTCAGTCGGTTAAGCATCTGCCTTTGGCTCAGGTCATGACCTCAGGGTCCTGGGATTGAGACTGGCATCAGGCTCCCTACTCAGTGGGAAGGTTGCTTCTCCCATTCTCATACCCCCTATTTCTCTGTCAAATAAATAAGTAAAATCTAAAGGGAAAAAAAAATCTTTGGAATGGAGCAAAAGCACTTCTAAGAGGGAAGTTTATAGTGACACAAGCCTACATCAAGAAACAAGAAAAATAGGGGCACCTGGGTGGCTCAGTGGGTTAAACCTCTGCCTTCGGCTCAGATCATGATCTCAGGGTCCTGGGATTGAGCACCACGTCGGGCTCTCTGCTCAGTGGGGAGCCTGCTTCCCCCTCTCTCTGCCTGCCTCTCTGCCTACTTGTGATCTCTCTGTTAAATAAGTAAATAAATTAAAAAAAAAAGAAATGAGAAAAATATTCAATAAACAATCTAACCTTATACCTAAAGGAACTTAAAAAAGAAGAACAAAAGCCAGACTTAGTAGAGGAAAGAAATAATAAAGATCAAAGCCAAAATAAATGAAATAGAGGCTAAAAAAAGAGAAAATATCTACAAAATTAAGAGCTGATTCTTTGAAAAGATAAAAAAATTGATAAACTTTTAGCCAGACTCATCAAGAAAAAAAGAAGACCCATATACATAAGATCAGAAATGAAAGAGAAGTTCAACAGACATCACAGAAACACAAAAGATCAGGGAGCCTGAGTGACTCAGTCGGTTAAGCATCTGCCTTCGGCTCAGGTCATGATCTCAGGGTCCTGGGATGGAGTCCTGCATTGGGCTCACCACTCAGCGGGGAGTCTGCTTCTCTCTCTACCCATCTCTCTGCTTGTGCTCGCTTTCTCACTCTCTCTCTCTCTCAAATAAGTAAATAAATCTTAAAAAAATACAAGGGATTGTAAGAGACTACTACAGCAGATTATACACCAACAAAATGGACAACCTAGGAGAAATGGATAAATTCTTAGAAACATACAATCTACCATACAAACATGCAAACATTCCAATCTTCCAAGCAAAACAGGAAGAAATAGAAAATCTGAACAGACCAATTACTAGTAATAAAAGTGAATTGGTAATCAAACAATTCCCAACAAACAAAAGTACAGGACCAGATGGTTTCATAGATGAGTTCTACCAAACATTTATTTTATTTTTTTTAAAGATGTATTTATTTTAAAGAGAGAGTGTGTGTGCATGTAAGAGCAAGCATGATTTGGGGGAAGGGCAGAGAGAGAGGGAGAGAATCTCCAGCAGACTCTTCTCTGAGCATGGTGCCCAACTCAGGACTTGATCTCACAACCCTGAGTCTTGACTTGAGCCAAAATCAAGAGTCAGACACTGAACTGACTGAGCCACCCTGGTGTCCCTCTACCAAACATTTAAAGAAGTGTTTAATATCCTTAATATTTAATATTTAATAATACTTTAATATCCTTAATATCCAAACTATCCCCAAAAATAGGAGAGGAAAGAAAGCTTCCAAATTCACACTATGAGGCCAGCATTACCCTGATGCAAAACAAAGCAAACAAAAAAATTACAGATCAATATTCCTGATGAACACAGATGAAAAATCTTCAACAAACAAACTTAATCATACATTAAAAGTATCATTCCCCACAAATCCAGTGGGATTTATTGCAGGGATGCAAGGATGGTTCCATATTTGCAAATCAATCAATGAGAAGAAACACATTAACAAAATGAAGGATAAAAATTATATGATTATCTTAATAGACACAGAAAAAAGCCTTTGAAAAAACTTGTGTTCATGATGAAAAAACTCTCAATAAAGTGGGTTGAAAGGGAACATTTCAATGTACATAATAAGGTCCATATGTACCAAACCCACAACCAGCATCATACTCAATGGTGAAAAACTAAAGGCTTTTCCTCTAAGATCAGGAACAAGGCAAGGATATCCATTCTTGTCACTTTTATTCAACAAGTATGGGAAGTCCTAGCCAAAGCAATCAGATGATCAGATATGAAAAGGAATAAAAGGCATCCAATTAAGTAAGGGAGAAATAAAATTTTCATTATTTGCAGGTAAAATGATATTACACATAGAATACTCTAAAGATTACCGAAACACATTAGAATAAATGAAATCAATAAAGCCTCAGGATACAAAATTAAGACACAAAAATCTATAGATTCTTTTTTCTATACATTAATAATGAACTATCAGAAGGAAAAATTAAGAGAATAATTCCACTTGCAATTCTATCAGAAAGAATAAAATACCCAGGAGTAACTTAAACCAAGGAGGTAAAGGTAAAAGGAATATCCTCTGAAAACTCTAAGATATTGATAAAAGAAATTGAAGAAGATGCAAATAAATAGAAAGACATTCCATGCTCCTGGGTTGGAAGAACAAATATCATTAAAACGTCTATATTAAAATCCAAAGTGAGTTACAGATTCAAAGCAATCCCCATCAAAATACCAATACTATTTTTATAGAGTGAATAATCCTAAAATTTGTATGGAACCACAAAAGACTCCAAATAGCCAAAGCAATCTTAAGAGGAATAGAGCTGGAGGAACTGCAATCCTACATTTTAACCTATACTACAAAGCTATAGTAATCAGGACAGTATGGTACTGGCACAAAAACAGACACATAGATCAATGGAACAGAATAGAGAGCCCAGAAATAAACCCACATGTTTATGGTCAATTAATCTATAATAAAGGAGGCAAGAATATACAATGGGAGAAAAGACAATCTCTTCAATAAAGAGTGGCGGGAAAACTGGCTAACTATGCGCAAAATAACGAAACAGGACCACTTTCTAACACCGTACACAATAAAAAATTCAAAATGGATTAAAGACTTAAAAGTGATTACTGAATCTATATAAAGAAAAAATAAAGCATAGGCAGTAAATGCTCAGACGACAGTCTTAGTGATATTTTTCTGAATATATCTCCTCAGACAAGGGAAACAAAAGCAAAAATAAACAGTTGAGACTACATCAAAATAAAAAAGGTTTTGCACAGCAAAGATCCCATCAACAAAATGGAAAGCAGCCTACAGAATGGGAGAAGATATTTGCGAATGACACATCCAATAAGGGATTAGTATCCAAAAACACATAAAGAATTTATATAAATCAACATCAAAGTCAAAACAAAAAACAGTCCAGTTTAAAAACTGGATAGAGGATCTGAATAGACATTGTTCCAAAGAAGACTGATACAGATACATGAAAATATGCTCAACATCACTCATCACCAGGGAAATGCAAATCAAAACCACAATATGAAATATCAACTCCCACCTGTCAGAATAGCTAAAATCAAGAAATCACAAGAGTTGGCAAGGATGTGGAGAAAGGGGAATGTCCATGCCCCACTGGTGGGAATGCCAACTAGAGCAGCCATTGTGGAAAACAGTATGGAGGTCCTCCAAAAAATTAAAAATAGAAATACCATGTCAATCCAGTAATTCCACTGTTGAATACTTGCCCAAAGAAAATGACAAAACTACTTGAAAAAGATACATGTATCTCTGTATTTACTGCCTCACCATTTACCAGAACCAAGACACAGAAACAACTTGAGTGTTCATTGATACCATATGGTATATATACTCAATAGAATATTACCTCGCTTTAAAAAAGAATGAAATCATGCCTTTCAGGACAACATGCATGGACCTAGAGGGTATTAGGCTAAGTGAAATAAGTCAGACACAGAAAAAAAATACTATATGACTTCACTTGTATATGGAGTCTTAAAACACAAGACAAAGGAGCAAAGAGACACAAATAGAAACAGACTCATAAATACAGAGAGCTGGTGGCTGCCAGTGGGGAGGGTTTGGAGGAATGGATGAAAGAGGTGAAGGGGATTAAGAGGTACAAACTTCCAGGGATAAAAGAAGTTAGTCACAAGGACGAAAAGTACAGCATAGAGAATGCAGTCAGTAACATTGTAATGACATTGTATAGAGACAGACGATAACTTCACTCATCACGGTGAGCATTTTGTAACATACATAATTGTCAAATCACTATGTTGTACACTGGAAACTAATGTCATGTCCCATGTCACCTGTGCTTCAATTAAAAGTAAAAAAAATGGGGCCCCCCCCGCCAGGGGGCTCAGCTGGTTAAGTGTCTGACTCCTGGTTTCGGCTCAGGTCGTGATCTCAAGATTGTGAGATCGAGCCCTGTGTGGGGGCACCACACTCAGTGGGGAGTCTGCTTAAGATTCTCTCTCTCTCTGCCCCTCCCACCTCTCTCATGGGTGCACACTCAGATAAATACATCCTTTTTTTTTTTAGTAAAAAAATAAAGATTGTCATAAACTTTAAGTACTATTCAGATGATTTTATGTTAGTAACATTCATGAACTTTACATATGGTTTGCCTTTTTTTAACTTGATATTTTAGAGGCAAGGGAAGAAATCCACTGGAAAAAATGTATGTAGCAATTTAGCATTAAGCTTGCTATTGGTGTCAGTAATGATATTAACATGTGTTACTGTATGCGGGGCATGGCTAGAACCATTACTTCTCTTATCTGTTACCCTCCTAACACCCAAATAATATGCTATGATCCCCGTTTTCCAATTAAGACAATTGCAATTCTGAAAAGCTAGTTCTCACAGTCATGTAACCAACAAGGGATCTGTCACATTCTAAAATCCACATTCTTTTCCCCTCCCTGCGTGACCACACTGTCCCAAACAGTTCCTTATTTTGCAGATTTCCCGGTATTCAAATGTTTGATCACAGAAATACTAGAGCAGTAATTGGGATCTAATACACCACTGGAAATAGCTTTGCAAAATTGAGAAGGAGAAACTGAGACATTTGAGCCTGATGATGTATTAATATGAAATATCACTATAAAGAAGATAGCCTTTTTTTTGAGAGAGAGAGAGAGAGAGAGGAGAGTGAGCAGGGGGTGGAGGGGCAGAGGTAGAGAGAGGGAATCTTAAGCAGGCTCTTTGACCAGCAGCTAGTCTGACATGGGGCTTGTTCCCACAACCTTGAGATCATGACCTGAGCTGAAACCAAGAGTCTAGTGCTTAACTGACTAAGCCACCCAGGTGCTCCAAGTAGTCTTTTAATTTGTAAATTTTATTATATATTTTTGAGTGTGAAGTATAATTAGAAAAAATTTTTCTTTAATTCCAAGAATTTTTTTTTATTATGTTATGTTGGTCCCCATACAGGACATCATTAGTTTTTTATGTCGTGTTCCATGATTCATTGTTTGTGTGTAACACCCAGTGCTCCATGCAATCCGTGCCCTCCTTAATACCCATCACCGGGCTCACCCATTCCCCCTCCCCTCCTTCTAAAACCCTCAGTTTGTTTGTTTTAAAGTGTGAACCAGATGGACCTCATATGTAGCCTGCTACCACTCTAATAGCATGACTTGTGGTGCTTTCCTACAGATTTTCCTAGACAGAGACCTCACCAAGCAGTCCAGTATTAATTTGGTGGATTTAGCAGGAAGTGAAAGGCAGAAATCTTCAGGATCTGAAGGAGACAGACTGAGGGAAGGATCACGAGTTAATTTAAGTTTAACCAGCTTAGGAAATAAATAATTGGTGCATGGATATTTATTTCTGCTGTAAAAATGACATCAGAAATTTAAAAAATCAGATTAATCATAGACCTCAGTTCATGACCCACTGTCATCATTGGCTCAATGTTGGTCCTCCTCTATATTTTATTTTAAACATATTGTTTTTGTTGTTGTTGTTCAAAGATTTTATTTATTTGACAGAGAGAAACACAGTGAGAGAGTGAACACAAGCAGGGGGAGTGGGAGAGGGAGAAGAGGCTTCCTTCCTAGCAGGGAGCCTGATGTGCGACTCGATCCCAGGACCCTGGGATCATGACCTGAGCTTAAAGCAGACGCTTAACAACTGAGCCACCCCAGTGCCCCCAATGTATTGCTTTTTAATAAAACTAAGAACACCAGTAAAGTCACCACCCAACCCAAGAAAGGGTTGTTATTTCTCCACTATGCTCTCCTTAGAGGTAGCCGCCATCTTGAATTTTGTTTATCCTCTCTGTCCCTCATTCCCTTTCTTCTTTCTCCCTTTCTTGTTTTATCACTTGTGACTATTAAGTTTGTGACACTCATTTCTGAAATGTACAAAAAAGGTAAAATATTATAGGTTTTTAGATCTTGTTCTTTTTTAAATGATCAAAGTATAAATTATGTGAAGTACACAAATCTTAAATGTTCAGTTTGGTGGATTTTTATATGTATATATCTACGCGATTACCACCAAGCTCAAGATGTAGGACATTCCCAAAGCCCAGAAAGTTCCCTCGTATTCTCCTCCTAGCTTTTACTCCCACCAAAAGAAATTGACCTTTGCTACTAAAAATTGGTTTTGCCTAAAACTATCTTGATTTTCATCTAAATGTGACCATTTATAAGAGGTCACCCACTTTTGCATCTGGCTTATTTCACTAAGGACTATGTCTGTGAGACTAAGCCATATTTCTCATGTAATGCATTCACTCTTTTTCATTGCTATGTAGGATTCCATTGCAGAAAATATGCCACAATTCATGTATCCATTCTCCCATTGATGGACATTTCATTTGTATCCAGGTTTTGACTATTATGAATAATGTTGCTGTGAACATTCTTGTACATATGCTTTGGGGAAAGCAATTTCTTATTCTCCTCAAGGATACATCAGGGAGTAGAATTGCTGGGATTGGCTTTTTCATCCAACATTATTAACAATAAGTATCCATGTTATGTGTGACTTTGGTTAATTTGCCTTCTGTTCTGTCACTAAACATTGTGTCTATGAGACTCCCTATAGCAGTAGAAGTTGTTACTTCTTTTTCATTATGATATAGTATTCCATTGTGGGTATATGCCACAATTTATTCATTTGTTCTCCTGTTGGATTGGCATTTTGGTTGTTTCCAGGTTTTGGTTATTTGCTATTATAAACAGTGCTATTATGAACATTCTTGTACAAATCACTGGGTATCAATATATTAAAGTTTCTCTTGAGTATAGACAAAGGACTGAAATTGTTGCATTATTTGTAAGGTGTGTGCGATAACTTTTTTTTTTTTTTCGCAGTACCTAACTTTTTTTTTTTTTTTTAAGATTTTATTTACCCATTTGACAGACAGAGATCACAAGCAGGCAGAGAGAGAGGAGGAAGCAGGCTCTCCACGGAGCAGAGAGCCTGATGCGGGGCTCGATCCCAGGACCCTGGGATCATGACCTGAGCCGAAGGCAGAGGCTTTAACCCACTGAGCCACCCAGGCGCCCCATGCAGTACCTAACTTTTGACAGTGGGGAGATTATTTTCCAAGTGTTTGGGGCAATTTATACTCCCAGCAGCAATGTATAAAATATCCCACTGAGCCACATCTTTTCTAAGGCTTAGTATTGTCACATTTCTTGATATTTTCTGATTAAACAGTCTACCCATCGTCTGGATATTCCTGGTTATTAGCAAATTCGAGCAGCATTTGGTATGTTTACTGGCAATATGTCTTCTCTCAAAATACCTTATGTTTGTCAGTTACTGTCTTTTTATTGATTTTTAGGCATTCTTTACATATTTCGTATTACTCTTTCCTCAGGTATATAATAAATACCTTCTCCCAGCAGGTAGCTTGTCTTTTCATTTTAAGGTATCTGTTGATGAGCAGAAATCATGGCAATGGCTTTTGTTTTGCATTTCTTGTGTCTTGTTTAAGAAAAGTAGAGTCCAAAAGATATCTCCCTATGTTTTGCTTAATTTCTTATCCGTCTGGAGTTGATGTCTGTGCATAGTTTAAGATAGGCATCCTTTTCGTTATTTTTTCCTTAAAGATTACCAATTTTTCCAGTTACACTTGTTGAACAGTTCCTCCTTTCCTTGGTGGATTTCCTGTGCTACCTCTGTCATAGACCAAAATTCTATATATTTTATTTAACTTTTTAATATGTTCAACTGGTCAAAGTCTAAATATTAATAAATGTTTCATCCTCTTCCTGGATAATACAAGGATCTCCAGCCTACATTTGTGATCATTGTTGTGTATGTTAATTCTATTCTTCTTTAACCCCAAAGACATTACTATTTCTATTTTACACAGTGTTCAGTCTTTAAATTACTCATGCCTTCTTAAACCTCAGAGCTGCTAAGATCAGTTTCCTCCCGGTAGAAGAATATTCTATAGAATTTCCTTCAGTGATCACCTGCTGATGGCAAATTCTGGTTTTGTTGAAATGTGTTTATTTCACCTCATTCTTGAAAGGTAATTTTGCTGGGTATATAATTCCAGATGTGCAGTACTTTCTTTCAGCTCATTAAGGTTGCAGTTTCCTGCTTTCTGCTGGTGGTCTAATGGCTATTTCCTTAAAGAAAAGCAACTTTACCCTTAGCTGCTTTTAAGATCTTTGTTTTGATGTTCTCCAATTTCATTATGTTGCACTTGAGTGTGAATTTATTTATTCTGCTTGGAATTCCCTGGCTTCCATAGCTCTGTAGATTAGTGATTTTCATTGGGACTGGAAAGCTCTCAGCCAGTACTTCTCATGCACTGTCTGTGCTCATTTATTTTCTCTCTTCTCTTCTGGAACTTCCATCAGACCATTTAAATCTTCTCGCCTGTCCTCCAAGACTCTTAACCTTCCTCATTTGTTTGCCATCTCTGGGTGTCTCTGGGCTGCAATCCAGTTCATCTCTTTTGAACTATCTAGTTCACTAATTCCAATTATAGCAGTGTCTAACTTGCTGTTAAACCTGTTCATTGTATTTTTCATTTCAGTTACTGTATTTCTTTCTTCCTAGCAGATCATTTTGTTTCTTTCCCCAGTCTGCTAGATTCACTCTATAAATTCCTTGTCACTGTTGGTGATTATAATTTCCCATCGATAGGATTGCCTCCCTTCTCCTCCCTGCTCTGGTCAGGGACAACACCGCGGTGTTTGCAGTCCCCTGGAGTGGGGTGGGGACTGGCACATTTGCTTATTCACGCTTTCTCTGGTGCCTTGTCATACGAGGGTCCTAACTTTATGGACTGTTCTGAAGGCAGAATGAGAGAAAAGCAAGAAGAGGACTTAACCTCTTTCCCCATTCTGGTCTTTACACCTCTAGCTGGTCCCCTCTTGCTCAGACTGAAACTCTTCTTTATACACAGATTTACAACAGCCTGCAGGCTCCTCCGATTTTCCTCACAAGATTTAGAATGTTTGCTCCTCAATCTAGGCTTCCCTGTCTGTCACGGTCTCTCTGTCAGGGTTGAGCTCAGAGAGGGAGCTGGTGGCCCATGTGGGTCGCCATCTTGCTGCAACATCCTCATACAGAAGGTGTCTCAACTAGTGGGTACTATTTAGAGTCATGTCTCAGGTTTATGGGGTCAAAGATGGGATCGGATGGGTGTTTCTGACTTATTCCCGGGGAGACAGATTTCTTCTTGACCTATTTTTTTTTAATCTGCTCTTTTATATTTCCTTTTACCAGTGCCTTGGCTGACGCAGCCACGGGGAAGAGAGTCCGGCACGTTCCCTACAGAGACTCCGTCCTGACCAAACTTCTCCAGCCAGCTCTGGGTGGGAACAGCAGAACTGCTTTGGTAAAGTGACTTTCTTGCAGCATGTGAGACCAACGCGGCAGTTGCTGTTGTCACGGTTCCTGTCACAATTACGCTCTGTGTGCTGTGACGTCACACTTTGCATTTACGTAACACATTCTTTCCTCGCTCGTGACTCCTGGAACTCTTTCTACTGCAATGTTCAAATATTGCTCATTTTTGTTTTTTATTCATTCTCTTCTGTACTTTTCAGGTTCTCTACGTGGAACATTACTATTATTATCCAGAAGAAACATATGAGTTTTCAAATCACACTGAGACAGTTGTACTATTCTAAATCAGGGGTCATTTCAGGGCAGGACTGGAAGTCTGTCTGACCATGTGTGACCATGTGACACAAAGCAGGTGTTTAAGCTGGAGAGGAGCTGAACTGTGTCACCTTAGCGGAGACTCCAGAGTCTTCCTAATGAATGCTGGCCAAGTGGGTACAATGTAGAATGTGTTAAAATCTGCATTCTCTGCCATTTGGCTTCGGATGTGGGAAGGAACAAAGCTGGGCCAACTCTGCCTGCCTCCTGCCTGCTGTCCCGGTTGGGAGAGAAATTCTCACTGCCCGGCCGGTTCTGTGCACAGTCTCCCAAACTCACAGCAGAGGACATCCTTGTTCTTTATCACTGAGCCTTGCCTAAGCATTTAAAAATATTGTAATGTTTTTCTGGTTGTCTATCTGCCCGTGGGCCTCAATGGCAACATCTCCCAAGAACCTGGAATAAAAAAGGGGCCCATAAGATGCTCAGTACTTTAGACTACAAAGTCAAGGGCAACAGGTCTGAGCCGGTGTGTGCAAACACTGGTAGATTTGCGGGCCTGCGGGGTAAGGTCCTGACTCAGGTGCTACGACGCTTTAACAGAGGTAGATGTGGTCAGGAGGAGGTTGGAGGTTCCTCAAAGAGCACCTGCAAAGCCAACATCCAACCGCTTGGTCCTCTGTGCTCCGATCCTAATTCTAGCACAAGTATCTTCACACTTCCTTTGCTTTATTTCTAAAGTGGATCTACTAACCATATTCCCTCAACAGTGTTGCTGTGTGTGTTGGGAATACATGTCCTGTGTTTGTGTCGTGTATCTGAGGTGTCCATGAGCTGCCTGTGTCGTGTGTGTGTGTGTGTGTGTGTGTGTTGGGGGGTACATGTGAGGTCGACATAAGCTGTAAATGTGGGTCACGTGCGTTTTCCGAGTTGCAAAGCTCGAGCAATAGTGTAAATCACAAGATATTCTATGAACATTAGCCACTACAACAGACCCCTCTAAACCACTCAGGCTGAGAGGTCGTTCTTTACAGATCGCAGCCATAAGCCCGGCTGACCTCTGCTACGAAGAGACTTTGTCCACACTAAGATACGCAGAAAGGTACAGTATATGAGTGTTTACTATCCCTCGTGGCTCCCGGTTCTGAATCTGCCAGATTCTTCCAGTACCCTTCCACCCAATGGGTTGGCACCTGGGGAGGAGGTCTGGGAGGAGGCAGGACAGAATGCTTCCTGGGGGACCCGGGGCTCTCCTGAGCCTGTCACTCGGTCGCTCCAGCTCTGCCTGGGAGAGGCACTGGGGGCTCCAACCGATGGAGATGGGTTGATGCTAATCCTGATGTGATTGACATCGGTCTCCCTGTATTTTCCCGCCCAGTGGCATGGCCATTCACACATTTCTCTCCTTGTAACGTGGCTCACAGGGAACACAGAGAAAGGCAGGCAGGGGCTCTTAGGCTAGTAACATGGGAGGCCCGGCTTTCCCCTGGACTGGTTCTCATTTCTCCAGGCCCCACACATACAGATGATCCTCTTCAGAGTAGATGGTCACCGGCATCTCCCCCTGGGGAGGGCCATCATCGCCAGGTTCCTTCTGTCCAGCGGGGCGGGGGAGCAAGTCTACACCCTTAGCCCACACAGGAGGCTGCGGCCCAGACAGCTTCCTGCTTTTCGAGGCAGGCAATCTAGATCCTGCTTCTCCAGACCCTTTTAAGAAAGATGAGGGTACAGGGCAAGGGAGCCTCTAAGTAGCACCCCTCCTCCCCTTTTGCGTGGCAGACACTGAGAAGACCCCACCGAGACCTACCTGTCGAATTCAGATGGGACCTTGGGATTCTGGGCCTCCCACCCCTCAGCCGCGTCCCCTATTGCGAGAGGTGATTTCTCATCAGAGTCGAGGTGAAGAACCCAAGAGATCAGGCATGAGCCATGCCTGACACGGGGCAGCTGCTCAAAACCGCAGTTGTCACTGTCCCTCCCCATAGCGGGACAGTGGCCCTTCGTCGGGAGGGAGGCTTGCATTGCAAGGACACAGACTAGCATCTCCCTGAACTAGAGACCGTGTCACACTGTTAGATGTTTCTTCTGGCATCTGCACCATGAGCTCACGTCTTTGGGTCAGCGGGTCTCTCCGCTCCTCAGGTGCAAATCTGTTGGCAGCAGATTTCACACGAGAGACGATGTGATGCTGAGGAAGGAGAAAACCGTAGCCGAAAGTCCTGGGCTCACAGCCTGTCTCTGCCAGGGGCCGTGGGCCTGGGGGGCCAAGCCTTAGAGACCCTTCCCTTCCTCACTGAAAGAAGTAAGGTGACCGTAGTTAGCCAATCAAAGCCCAGGATCCGCAGTCAAGCTCAAATTTCAGACGCAGAGCAAGTCAATAATGTGTTAGCTCTGCCCACTTCTGGCCAGTGCTCTGCAAAGTGGCCCAGGGCCTCAGTGTGTGTTCTTCTTTGCACACGGAAGGGCTAAAAAGATCCAGAACAAAGCCGTGGTCAACACCTCGATGCTGATGAGAGAGTCAAAGGCAGAGAACGGCAAAGCACTGCTTGCACGCGGAAATTCCAGGACGGCAGGTAAACTGAGTCTGGGTCCAGGCCAGCATCAGGAAGGCCGGGAGTAGGATGGAGGGAGGGACCGGCTGCAGGCTCAGCATGGGGCTTGGGGTCAGGGACACCTGCTTGGAATCGCTGGAGCCCTAGCCCAGGCCAGGGCAGCCTCTGGGGACATTTTGGCCATGGCCCTGGGGAAACACAATTTATTTTGAGGCAAGTGCAGAGTCACATGCAATTGTAAGAAATAAAGGGCCCTGCCCTTCCTGGAGGGTCATTTTCAGTCTCATTTTTATTGCCATTTTTGTTCTGAAGCCATGGTTTCTCCCGAGACTACCTTTTCCTTCCCAGAATTGCACAGCGGCCATCTGACATTGATTCTACTGATGGCCTCATGAAGTTAAATGATGTTCGACTCTTCAGAAACCTTAGTGGCAGCACCCTGACCGGCACCAGTAATCCCTGGGGGCAGCAGAAACACTCATGGTGCCCCAGCTGGTTTTTAGTTATTCTGCTCCTCGCCTTTGACATTGCACATCTGTTGCTGAAATGCCTCCCCCCGCTTCCAGAGTGGCCGGCCTGTCTGCTGGCCGAACAGGGTCCCAGGCCGCAGAGGGGCCAGCCGACCTGGGCACACCAGCTGCATGCAGCAGGCTCGGGAAGAGTGGCAGCAGCAGTACCTGGCCATCGCCCAGGTGAGCCTCACTGCCTCCACCTGCGGAGGCCGGCCCCTGGCGGGGACCCTCACCCCCTTCCCAGATGCGCGAGGCCCCCCTGGGCTGCATGCTCAGGTGAATGATAAGGGTGGCTTCTGTTTCCAGTGAGCATGTAGTACGGGAGATGTGACAGTGACTTACATTTATGCTGTGGGCAGGGACGAGAGACAAGCAAGACAAGAGGCTTGATGAGTGAGGCTGAGGGTAGATCCAAGGCTGTCCATAATTACAGTTTGCAGAGAATTTGAGGACCACGAACTGTCTTATGGGGACAGTATGATGCCCCTGAACCCGGGTGTCTGGAGTGTATCCGATCCCAAGTGGGCTGTCATGTGACTTTCACACATGGGTCAGGGAGACGCCTGCTTAGTCCCCCATCCACGGCACACTCCCGCCATGACCTGGGCCCCCAAAGTCACAGGCTCTGCATGCACCCCAAGTCAGGGACCAGGCCCGGAGCCCTCGCGGAGAGGTGGCGTAAGTCCGGCCAGCCTTCCAAAAGGCTCGTGAAGCCTGGAATAGAGGTGAGCCTCGGGCTCAGGGAGCGCAGTTGGGGCGGGGGAGGGGGGGTCTGCAGCACCGGGAGGCCAGGCCGAGTTAGGGCTCAAGGATTCCAGAGGTGCGGACAGTAACAATAGAAAAGGATCTGACCCTCCTTACTCTCTATCAGAATTTCAAGATTTAAAAGTTTTCCTTGTCCAGGTCTATCGATCCTCTAGAAGGCCAAGACCAATCAGTACTGCACTCAGGGATGAAATCCGTTCAGGTGACCAGGAGAGTCCTACAGCCAGTCACATTTTGTCATCAACATCTGATGACCAGTAGGGGGAGCATGAGATGTAGGGGAACAGGCTTAGCGGAGGCCTGGGGAAGGATGAGGTAGGGGAGGCAGCCGCCTGGGGCCTGGAGATGGGAGGGGGTGCCGTGTCGGGGGAGAGGGAGCAGGGCAGGAAGGAGAACTCAGGGTGGAAGGGGCCAATGCAGGGCAGCCGGGAAGGGGGAACAGAGCTGGGGACTGGCTACACTTTGCAACAGTCCTGTCCAGATGAACTCAGTCCCCAACAACCGACCTGCCCAGGGTCTCACCCCTGCTCAGCCGAGCCCCCAGCCCCACTCGGCCTCCCTCGTCTGGATTCGCTTTACTGGGTGATTTGACAGGATGCATGGATCAATGGCTTTGGGAGCAAGCGGATAGGACAGGAATGCTACTCTCTCCTGAGCGTGCGAGCCCTGGGACCCCTCTGTGTCTCCTCCAGGAACAGCAGATGACCGAGACCTGCCCTCACCTCCTCAACGTCAACGAGGACCCGCAGCTCACGGGCGTTCTCAAGTTCTTCATTCAGGCTGGTACTCACAGCCCCCCGCCCCGACTCACTCTGCACCTGCCCCTGCTTCTTGCTTCAGGAGCATGTTTCTGTTCCTTTTGAATCTCTCTTCCTGTGGTAAATACATGCAACACAGAGCTCCCCATGCTGACCGTTGTTAAATGGTTCAGGGACATTGGTGCATTCACAGTGCTCTGCATCCATCACCCCCGATCTGTCTCCAGAACCTTCCCTCTCCCCAAACTGAAACACTGTCCCCAGTCAACAACTCTCAGCGCCCCTCCCCCAGCCCCTGCACTTATGACTATTCTAGGTACCCCATGTAATTGGAATTGTACGATCTCTGTCATTCTGTGACTGGTATGTCTCACTTAGCATAATGTCCTTGAGGTTCATTTATGTTGTAGCAGGTGTCAGATCCCCTTCCCTCCCTTTTTAAAAAAATTTTATTTATTTTTTTTTTAAGATTTTATTTATTTGACAGAGAGAGAGAGAGAGAGAGATCACAAGTAGGCAGAGAGGGGGAAGCAGGCTCCCTGCTGAGTGGAAAGCCTGATATGGGGGTTGATCCCAGGACCCTGAGACCATGACCCGAGCTGAAGGCAGAGGCTTAACCCATTGAGCCACCCAGGTGCCCCTCTTTCCCTCCCTCTTAAGGCTGAATAACTGTCCATAATATGTGTATACCACATTTTTTTTAATCTATTAAAATTTTGGAAAATGGCATCGGTTTCGTAGTAATGTCTGGCTTTCCACACCCCAGCCCTATGTGCACCCCAGGACAGGAGGGTGTTCATGCTGGATGGAAGTGGGGGGCAGCCCTCCAGGAGGGCCAGCATGGTGCTCTGGGCCCTGTCCGGGAGTCAGTAACAGGACAGAGACGTAGTGTCACAGACCAGGACCTGGAAACCAGGCTTCAGCCCATCTCCCAAGGCCCAGACGCAATAGTTTCTTCCCCCAGAATTCCACCCAGTAAGGTGGAATTTGAAAAAAGTTAGGAATATTTCCCAAAAAAGGCAGAAGGTGAAATAATTATCCCTAAGGCAGTGTGGTGTCCAAGGACTTCTGGCTGAAAATCCTAGTGGTAAAATCCCCTTGCGCAATCCTCTTGGAGATGAAATAGCACGGCCCAATGTGCGACACGATCCCCCGTCAAGGTCAAATCCTGACACACTGACAGACCAAGTATCCTCATTCTTTTCAGGCTCATGTGACGCTGGTCGGGCTCCATTGAATGCCATCCTTCTTCAGGGTTTGGGGTAAGCCTACAAGAGCCATCTTTGTCCAGCAGGTGAGAGCTGTGACCAGTCAGCCCACAGGAGAGTCTCAGTGTTGGTCTGGTCATCACCGGGTCAGGCCACAGAGCCGGCCAGTCCACCCCAAACAAGAAAGTGCCAGACTGTCCTTGGGATCCACTCCAGGGCTTGGGGAAGAAAGCCTCGTAAGGGCTTTCAAGCTCTCATGAAATCCCTGCTGCTGCCCTCCGCTTGTCTCCTCGGCTCTGATATGGAGAGTAAGAGGAAGACCAGTGGCCAGACACTGTATAAGAATTCTGCACGAGGGGACCCACGTAGATGCCGCCCACCTCCAGTGGCTCACGTCTTTTCTGGTCTTACCCACGAAAGCGACAGCACCCCAGATCCCTGTGCTCAGAGCCCTCCCTCACCAACTGGGCTGAGAGCAAGCCCAGCCTTTGAGGTGATCGCCTCTAAAAAGGGAGGCCCGGCTGCCCCCTATGGCGGTCCCTGTGACCTCATAGCTGTCCTCTACCTCTGTGGTCTGCCCACGGATTTCCAGCCAGGAGACTCAATCAGCTCTTATGTACCTCAGCCCTCCCGAGCCAAAGTGCAGGGAGAGTAGGAGAGGGGGCCTGTGCGGACCCTGCCCCGCAAGCCTCCAGGTCCCTTCTCCTGACTCATCCTGGGGACCACCCCCGGCAGCCTTTGCAGGTCTATAAATGGCCAAACTCCAGATGATCCGAGGTTAGAACCTTTCCCACAGGATCCCTGGGCCCCGAGCAAACAAGAAATATGGATGCGCATGTGTCTCGACACCCAGAATGTTCCATGACAACCAAGGAGTCTAGGAACATTCTGGAACAGTTAACCTGGTCATTCACGGCACACAAATAATATCTTGGGGGCAGCCAATCTGATACCTCTGATGTCGTTCCCCAAGTCTTTAGCTGGGTTTGCATAATAAGACCCAGAAATGGATCTAAAGTTCTCTGGGGTATGTAAATTATTTTCAGTCATTTTTAGTTGCCTGCCCCAGCATACCCTCAAAAACATCTTTGCCACCGGAGGTCTTACTGAAGCAGGAAAGAGGGCAAACAACCAGAACTGTTTGCTAAAGTCACCACTATTGTGGCTCCTTAGACAAACTCTTGTCTTTTTAGGATTTCAGATACACATGCTTCCTTCACCAATCTGGATGGGACGGTGATGGTCACGCCACACGGCAAATGCAAAGTTGTCGTTAATGGGGTGCCCATCATGACCAAGACGAAGCTGGTAACCTTTCTTGCCTGGTCACAGAATTCCCTAAGTCCCACCTGGGAGCTAGGAGAGGGGGATCTTGACAGGTGCCCCCCGCCCCGCTCCCGCTGTGGCGAGGGCTGGGCAGGGCTGGGCACCAACCACCCCGTGTCCTTCCGCTACAGTGTCATGATGGACATGGTCACGGCTTGGCATTGGGAGACCTGATATTAACTCGCTGTGTGTTCTTGGGCAAATCACTTTGCTTCTCTGGACTTCATCTATAAAACAGAAAGGAGCGAACTAAGACGTTCACCAAGACACTTTCCAGCTCTAACGTTTTATGACATCTTGGACTTCTTAAAAATCCTGCCACAGGGAGGGACCACAGCACCTCACAGACCCTGGGCCTTCCGTCTCCTCCCCATGCCTCAGCCTGAGTCCCCAGCACCACAGGGGCCCTCCCCAGCCTCCCTGTGGGACCCAATCTCCTCTTCAACCCATTCCTCACACCGTAGCCATAGAGAACCTTCTAGACAAGCTTTTTAACACACCATCCTGGAAATCCTCAGTGACCACACTTTAGGACACCTATGTGAGCCGCCCCATCTCCCCACCTCCTCCAGTCTCACTGCTCTCCACGAAGGTCACGCTGACCTTCTCTTGATTCTTCAGAACATCCCAGGCTCTGTTTGACAGCAGCCTTCCCTGGCTTGCTGAAACTTAACCGTCCCTGACGTCTTAGCTTAAACAGTGCGCCTTGGGAGAGGACCGCTCTGATCCCTGGTACATGGTAGGTCCCCTTGTCCTTCAGCAGAAGCGCCCCCTTTCATTCAAGCCTCTCTCTCAGGTTGTTACACTATTTGTCTGTAAAGTCCTAGAGGGAAGGACCCAGCTCTGTTTGGTCCCCACTGGGATCCCCGGGTCAGAGCTCGGTGTGGGATACAGACGTAATAAACGAAAGCATGTGCACAAAAGCAAGACGCCAACCTCTTCCTCCCCGTTCGTGGGTCTCTTCCCTCTCTGGGGAAATCATGAAGGTCTTGTGATTTAACACAGCCAGACTGGGCTTGGGGCCTTGGCTGCCCCTGGAGCAGGCTGATCCCAAATCCCTGGTCTCCACCCTTCTTCCCCTGAGCCACCTGTCTCCTCCCCAGGACCGCCTTATCTTGGGATTCAACAGCGCCTACCTCTACATTGGGTTTCCTTCCGAGCGAGGCAGTGAAGACTTGAGCAGGTTTGACTATGACTTTTTCCAGCTGGAGAGAGCGGCTGCAGAGGGAGTGAGCGTGAACAAGCTCGATGAGCAGCCCCGGGCCCTGCCTTCTGGCATCTTCCGTGCACTGATCGGAAAGTAACTGCTTTTGCTGTGTGCTCTCTTGCCTCCCTCAAGAAAATAATCATTTACTATTTCAAAGTGCAATGTTTGGAATGTTCAAATAGGATTTCCATATACGTGCAGAAAGAGGGCATGTCTAAGATTTAATTCGTTGAACTGCTTCTTTAATAAATGGAGTAGGGAGGAGACAAGTATATCCCGCTGGCCCTTGAACAACATGAGTTTGAATGGCACGAGTCCACTTACATGTGGATTTTTTTTTTTTTAATACAGCATTGTTCTGTAAATGTACTTTCCTCCTCCTTAGGACTTTCTTCTCTCTAGTGTACTTTATTGTAAGAACACAGTATTGTTGTAAGAATACATAGAACAGACAAAATACATGCTCACTGCTGAGTCTTCTGGCCCAAAATAGGCTACTAGTAGGTACATTTTGGGGGGGTCAAAAGTTAAGTGGATATTTTACTCTAAAGGGGAGTCAGGGCCCCAGTCAACAGTTCAGTGAGTGGACACTGGGACATCCCCCTAGGGAATCAGAATCCCTACACAAGGCTCTGCTAGGACATTTAAATGACAGTCATTCCTTTAGCCTTATTTCCGCATTCCGGAGGTTTTTCTCCAGTTTCCCCTGCTCTCCCCCAGGCGCCGTGTGGCTCTCAGACACAATTCCCACTGCCTCGTGGCCAGTCCACCTGTCCTCAGTGCCTGGACGTGCTCTGCCCTCCTGCCTTGGAGCCTCTTGCCTCGGCAGGGAAACTGTGTGGGCAGAATTCTCAATTTTGAAGCAATTTCTTGAGACGTACAGAAAAGTTTCAAGAGTCGTGTGTAGGACTCTCATACACCCCTGAGCTCAAAATTTACTGCACTTGCTTTATCATATATCTGTGTATGTATGTATATATATTATATATCATCTTCAAATGTATATATAGATATTTTTTTCCGAATCATTTGAGATTAAGTTGCACTATGGACTTGATGCATGTTTAACTAATTGTTTGTGTCAATAGTGTCCTTTATAACAACAACAAATTCAAGTCCAACATGTAAGATCACATTTAGTTGTCATATCTCTCTAGTCTCCTTAAACCTGGCAAAGGTCTTTGTCTTTCATGACCTTGACATTTTTAAAGAGTAAAGACCTGTTATTTCGTTTAATGCTCCTTACTTCATCTTTTTGGTGGCTGCCCAGTTTCTCCACTGTGAAGTTATTACCTTTTTTATTAATATTTTATGAGGAGAGGCTTTGATATGTAGACACCCTACACCTTATCATACTTTCCTTCACTAGTTTTATTGTCCTTTGATCATTCTTGCTCAGATTATGATGATTTTTGTCAAATGGTGCATCTCTAGCTCCACACTTTCTTCTACATTTATTTGAAAAAAATCTGCCATAGTCTTTCTTTGTTTATTCACTCATCTATGTCAATATGAACTCACAGAATCTAGTTTTACACAATGGGTTTTAATCCGTTGCTTTCAGGGTCTATTTTGATGACCAAACCATCCTAGATATGGCCCGGAGGAGTCCCTAAGCAGATCTCCATGTCTTTGTGACATGTCCCTGTCGTTCTTTGAACACTAAAAATGGCCTCCTTTCTGGCAGAAGAACACCTTCCAGGTTCATCTTCGGCCTCTCAGTCCCAGCATCCTGACTCCTTCTGGCTGAGAATAGCATTTATAAATCAAGATCTGGGGCTAGGTGTACAGACCACTATATCGATAAGTGGATATATCTCCATGGACAGACAGATGTACATCTCCCTCAGACATACGGATAGTTTGGTCTATACCCACAAAACAATGACTTCCTAGTGATGACCTCCAATTCCAGTTCAAAGCGCCAGGGGTTAGTCTAGTTTTCCCTTGGTGCAGAAAATTTCTAATATATACTTATGTCCCATTTTTCTCCATCCATCCTCTGGATTCTATCCCCTGGAGCAGAGGGAGAGGGAGAAGCAGACTCCACAATGAGCAGGGAGCTCCACACAGGGCTCGATCTCAGCACCCCAAGATCATGACCAGAGCCAAAGGCAGGTACTTAACTAACTGAGCCACCCAGGCACACCCCCACCCCAGCACCTTCTTAAGCATTTGTCCCTGCAGAGTCCCTTCCCCTGCACCATCAAATGCTCTCTGTGGGTCATTCCCATCACACAAACATGCTCCACTATCTTCCACCATAAAAATAAACAAAACCCTACCTTGACCCACATCCCCCTCTAGCTCCTGCCATATTGTTTTTTGTTCCCTTTGATAGAAAACTAGTCAGCTATTTCCACTTTCTTATCTCCCAGGCATGCCCTGGCCTCCTCCAGGCTGGCCTCCGTCCTGACCATTCCTAGACGCGGTATACTCTGTGTTCTAATCTGTAGGCACCTGTCCATACCCATCTCACTGAGGTCTTGGCAATGTTTTACACCACTGAGTACGCTCCCCTTTGAACTGTTTTCCTCTTGGAACAATATGCATGCCCTCTTGGTTTCCTTCCAGGCTGGTTCTCCCACATCCCCTTTCCTGGCTCCCCCACATCTGAGCCATGTGGAGCTTGGACCTTGGGACTCTTCTCCAGATGGATGCTCCCTGGGTCCTCATCCCGCCTCTAGCAGTGCTCAGCGCCATCTTATGGAAATGACCCTCAGCAACTCTGCTTCTTGCTATCTACTCGTTCTATCCAGCTGCCTTCTTGATACCACCACCTGCATGTCCCACAGACGTCTCAACCACTCACGGCACCCTATTTTCATACCCAGGATTTACCACATTGGGAATTGCTCAAGCCCCAAACCTAGGCCTCCTCCCTTCCCTCACTTCGTGATCCAGTCCACCTTTCTTCTATCTGCTTGTGCTACCATTTCTGTGTAAGCTAACTTCTCTTGCCTGTTACTCTCGGGCTGAAAAATATTCATCAATTTCTCAGTGTAAGAATAAAATCCAAACTCCTTACCACGGCTTTGAAGGCCCTATATGGTCCACCACAATCTTATCTCACACCACTCTCTCCTTACCTCGCTTTGAAACTTCCTGGTCTCTTTGCTGTACCTGGAGGACACACCAAGCCCTGTTCTGCCTCAGGGCCTTTGCACTTGTTGCTTTGTTTTTCCTTGCTGCTTTGGCTCATTCTCAGCTTTCAACTCTCAGCTGAAATCTTACCTTTCAGATAGATTCTCCCCCTTTCTTGGTCTCATCTAGTTACTCTCTTACGTAACTCTATCTCCTCCCAAACACTTATCACATTTAAATTTTTACTTGCTGCTTTACTTGATTATCTATTTATCCGTGTGAGACTCCCAGCTCTAACTGGGATTGTTTTTCTCTTGTTCATCCATTCATTTGTATCTTTCTTCATTCAATAAATATTAGCTGAGCTCCCTCTATGTGCTAGATGTGCTTCTTAGTCCTGGGGATACTGCCCTGCTAAAGAAAACCCAGC
The DNA here is from genome assembly GCA_004024625.1 of Mellivora capensis. Lineage (NCBI taxonomy): Eukaryota > Metazoa > Chordata > Mammalia > Carnivora > Mustelidae > Mellivora > Mellivora capensis. The sequence continues at coordinate 83,210 of PISX010004201.1, read as the reverse complement.
CCTGGGTTTCTGAGTAAGATAATCCTTTTGCTCTCAATCTGCCTGCCACCCCCCTGCAATAATCTGGGATTCCGCAAAGTCAAGAGCATTCGAAGCTCTGACGGTGTCCTTCCTTGAGTCAGGTAGGCTCCGGAGCACCTTCCCGTCTCCCACACCCTGGCCTGGGGTGGCTTTGCTCTGGGCTCTCCTGGAGCCTGGGCAAACTGGCCCTCCAAGGAGAGCTTTGTGCCACGCTGGGTCCCCAGGCAGAGGAGCGGCTCATACATGCCAGACCGACCCCTTCCTGGAGCACACAAGCTTGCCTGAACTTGCCTGAAAACCATGGATGGGGGGCACAAAGGATGCACTGACATGCATGCCAGTCTCTCCCTTTTCCCTACGCCAGAGTATATGCCTCCGAATTTTAGCAAAATAAATGGATGTGAGATTCACCTCCTTATCCTTTGCTGCTGCAGTTCCTGACCCAAATGGACAAGGCTCTGGAGTACCAAGCCACGTACTCCATTTACCCATGCCCACCTGCCTCCCTAGCCCAGGGCCAGAGTCGCAACGAGGGGTAACAAGCCCCAGCCCCCAGTAGAAAGCACTCGGCGTCTGTGAAGGCTGTGGGTCCTCAACAAGGCAGCCTGGGGACAGTTCTGGGGAGCCAGACCTCAAGGCCACTGCAGGCCATGGTGTGGACCCGCAGGCAGGAAATCCCTAAAGAGCTGAGAGTCACTGACACAAGGCAGCGTCAGGCTGGGTGCGGCAGGGGACTGGCCGTGCCCCCATCTCCAGCACCCCCAGCTGCAAGCTGCCCAAAGAACGGAAGTAAGAGCAGGTTACCTGTCGGGCCAGCTGCAGCTTCAAGAGGAATCCCCAGACCTTCGTGGGGCCAACCCTGTTTTATGCTCCCTACCCTCCTCCCAAAACAATCTGAAGCCACTTTGGTCAAGGACCCTGAGACCACAAATGGGAACCAGCGGCGGGGAGATTCCGGTGGGATGCCACCGAGATTCACGGGTTGAGATGAGTCGGCATTTCAGAGAGTCAGGTGGTGGTTCTTCTCCACACTTGGTTTTGTTTTTTGTTTTTAAAGATTTTGTTTATTTGAGAGAGAAAGAGAGAGCATGCATGAGTGCGGGGAGGGGCAGAGAGAGACGCAAACTCCCCGCTGAGCAGGGAGCCCGACACAGGACTCGATCCCAGGACCCTGAGACCATGACCTGAGCCAAAGGCAGACGCTTCACCAACTGAGCCACCCAGGTGTCCCTGGTTTTTGTTTTTTTTAATTACATGCTTGTAATTTTAAAATGCAGACATTTGATGAACAATCAAATGAATGAGGAGCATATGAATTCCCTCGTGGCTGACAAGGGTCCGGGAACAGGAGGCCAGCGCTCAGGAGCACGTGCTGTCCCCCTAGGGGCCGCGGGCCTCGGGGACAGGAACGCAGACCCCAGCGTGCTGGTTGTGTTCCAGGACTATGTCAAACTGATGCCACTGGTGGCGGAAGCGAACCAAATGGGTGAAGAGCTGGAGAAGGTAAGAGCTAGAGGACGGTCCAGCACCCGGTCCAGGAAGGGCCCCGGAGAACAGGGTCCACAGCTCCTCGCACCACCGCCACAGCTGGCTCCGTGGTACAGATGGGGACACAGGGGTCTGGAGAGGTCAGGACCAGGGACCCCACCGTGAGCCGGTGACAGAACCCAGGTCAACACCCAGAACTCACCAGTCCCAGCTGCTAACACCATTCCTTCCACCTCTGGCCACCGAGGCCGCCGCAGCCACCAGGGCCCCAGAGCTCAGGACCGCGGACCAATGCCTGCCCGCCGAACCACCCCATCCCAGATTGCCCTCCAGTGGGGTTTCTCTGGGTCCGGCACCCGGAAACTTTCTATGCCAGAGAGGACCCGAGTGGGGGTTGGCTCCCTGGTGACACAGGACCCCAGTCCTCAGGCAACTTGCAAGAGACTTACTTCGGGAGGGTCAGAACAAGGGAGAGACAGGGCAGGGATGGTGCGGAAACGCAGGGTGACTCAGGGCATAGTGATTCTCTTACCAGGGACTCAGAATGGAACTGAAGGTGAAGAATTTAGCGTGTTCAGACTCCAGAGGCTACGACCTACAGAAAGAGGTCATGGTGAAGGTGACGCACCAAAGGACTCGCGAGGTAAGGACGCCTCTGGGGACGAGGTTTCTGAGGTATTTTCCCTCAGAAAATACCCCTACAGCCTGTGGAGACCCAGTGAAGGGACACCACGTGTTCTGAGTGTGAGCTGGGACTCTGCGGACAGACCTCTGTGGTTCCCTCCTGGGCCTCTCCCACATGGCACCAAGTCCTGAGATTGTCCCAGCCACCAGCACTGAGCAATTTCTGTTCAATATTTTTTCCACTTTTAATTTATTTGAGAAAGAGAGAGAGCACAAGCAAGGCGAGGGGCAGAGGGAGAGGGAGACACAGATTCCCCGCTGAACAGAGAGCCTGATGCGGGACTTGATCCCAGGATCCAGGGATGGTCATCTGAGCCGAAGGCAGATGCTTAACTGACTGAGCCACCCAGGAGCCCTATTTTTAACATGACTTGAAGTTTTGAGTACCAGAAGGGAGCCCGAGAGTTTAGCCAGCTGATGGTTGTGTCTGTGTGCGAGCGAGCGAGAGAGACAGAGAGGTGTGTCCATCTGGAGAAGTGAGAAAATCTGCACGCTGGTTAAGATTCCAGAAAAGGCCTGGCTGATCATTTCCCATGGTTGCCTTTGCTCACTGCCAGGAGGGTCCCCTTCAGGTACCTAAGACCCCTTGCCTTTCTCTCTGCCCAACAGAAAAGACTGGGGTGCTCCGTTGGTGTCCATTACGTATTTCTGCCCTCGGAGCAAGCCCTGGACCTCTGGCCCCAGCCCAACATGCTCTCCTCAGCCTGTCTCTCTAGACGAGCCCCGAATGCTCCGGGGGCATCTGGGTGGGCAGCCAGAGTCGGCAAACGTGCCGGTGGCGGAGGGGACCGGCCGTCACTGGGTGATCTGCTCTACCAAGCAATGAGCTGGTCCTTCTCTGGGTCTCACTCTTCTGCTCGTTCCCCCAAAGTTGTCGAAGTCTTCTTAAAATTGTGTAATGTCATAGGGAAAGAGTTATAAATGGATACTCAGGAGTCTGTGAGTGTGTTTCCTGCCAGGCACCAGGGTCAGAGTCTCAGCTCGATGGGCTCCCCGGTTGGGAGGGCCCAGGGAGCCAACCTGAGCCAGGCCAGACTGGAGCCTGAACTTTTTTTTTTTTTTAAAGAATTTATTTGACAGACAGAGATCACAAGTAGGCAGAGAGGCCAACAGAGAGAGGGGAAGCAGGCTCCCTGCTGAGCAGAGAGCCTAATGCGGGGCTCAATCCCAGGACCCTGGGATCATGACCTGAGCCAAAGGCAGAGGCTTAACCCACTGAGCCACCCAGGCCAGAGCCTGAACTTCTGAGACATTTTTCTGTTCTTTTCTGTCTCTGCCTCTGACCAACACTGCGGTGGCCTCCTCTGTACCCCCTGGGGTGAGGAGAGAAGGGAGACATGTCCCTGTCCCTTCTCGTCACAGATCTCACAGCTCTGGAGGCTGGAAGCCCGAGAGCGCGGCATGGGCAGATCTGGTGAAGGCTTCACGGGTCAGAGCAGGCACCTCCTCGCTGGGTCCTCACGTGGCATTCGGGGCCTGGGAGGACTCTGGGGCCTGCTTCGTCAGGGCGCTGATTCCGTTTATGAGGGGCCCACCCTCCTGGGCCGGTCACCTCCCACAGGCTCCACTTCCTCATCCCGTCACACCCGGGGTTGGGTTTCAACGTATGGATTTGGGGGACCTAACATTCAGTCCAGAGCAGCAGGCTGGACGCCGGCCCCTCGCACACCCCCAGTGCAGCTCTCGGGGGTGCAGTGCAGGGGCTGGCCAGGGCCATGGGAGGAGAGGGAAGTCTCCACTGGAAAGGCCGCTGCACTCACTTTTCAGGAGCTCCCAGGCAAAAGCTTCCAGCCAGGGAATCTGTGTCCACGGTCACCCCCGCCAGTCCTGTAGAGCCTCGCTGACGCTCGGAGGATGGGGCTGTTCCTCACTGCACTCGAGGCAGACAAGAAAAGAAAGAAGTCTTTAGGGTCTAGAAGATGTTCTTTCTTTTGAAGACACGTTACACTCAGAGAATGATGTGTCTGTTGAGTTGTTTCCAAGTTGCTCAGACAAGGAGTTGCTCGTTTTACCCGGTAACCACTTCTGATGGGACGTTTATGGTCCAGAACATTCCATCTCACTTCATGCCCCCTCCCTGCTCTGCATCTTATGCTTCTGTCCTCCCAGCAGCCGTGACCCTCACCCAGTGAGGAGACAGACAGTGGCAGGCTCTCTCAGGGGCGTGAGCTCACACGTTTATCACCTTATTATTCTGGAGCCCAGAGGCCCAGCCCAGACCTCCCTGCATGAAAACCAAGGCGCTAGCAGAGCTATTTTGCCTTCTGGAAGCTTGAGGGCAGTCTGTTTCCTTGCTTCTTCAAGCTTCTAGAGGCCCCTCCTTTCCCAGGCTCATGGCCATCATGCTCCATTTCCAAAGTCAGCCGCGTGGCATCTCCCTGACCCAGCTTCCGCCACCATCTCTCCAACCGTGTCTTCTGCCTCCTCCTTCCACATTTAAGGTCTACGTGATTACATGGGGCCCACGTGGATAACCCAAGCAAATCTCCCTATTTTAAGGTCAGCCGATAAGTAAACTTGACTTCACCTGCAACAACTTCCCTTTGCCACGTGAGGTAACACATGGGCAGGTTCCAGAGACTGGGACATGGACATCCTGGAGGGCCATTCTTCTGAGAACCACGAGCCTCAAACCTCCATTTCTCCTGGGAGGGCCTGTCGCCTCCACTCTTCGTCATCTCCTCTGAGTTGCTCAGTTCCAGCAACTCAAGGATGCTGAAGTGACGGGTCAGGAATGAATGTGGACCAAGTTTGTGGAGAGCGTGGTATGGTCCTGGGTACCCCAAGCCCAGGCCATGTGAGGGAGCAGGTGAAGTCAGACACCATTGACTCACCCATGTGTTTCCAGGTGTGGATCTGGTTGAAAGCCAAGTTTATCAATAGGAAATTCCTAATGGAGGAACTTTACCAGCGCTTCCTGGAGGGGGAAGACAGCCACGTGGCTCGGGAAGAGGACCCTTTCTGGGATCCCGTCGAGGCCGTGCACCTGGGCTCGGCTCACGTCTGGCTCCAGCCCCTTGCCTACTGCATGAAGCTCGAGGAGCAGGTGGAGTTCCTCAACTGCGACAGGATGGAGGAGGCCGTGCTGCACGTCCACGTGACGCCCTGCTCCCCGGGGGGACAGTGGGTGTCTCCTTCTTCCCTGGTCCTGGGTCTGCCCAGCAGAGAGCTCACAGCATGCCTGAGCTCTCCCAAGAGGTGGTCAGCTCGGTGCCCGAAGGAGCTCACTCTGCCACGACTTGGCCAAGCCAAATCTAATTGGATTTTTGCCATGGCGGTCAAATCGGCTGACCTGGAATTTTCCAGAGCCTGGTGAGGTGGTCCTAGAGCTGGAAAGGAAAGCTGGTTTTCCAGCTCATCCCTTCTCCATCCAGGGTATAGGATCCAATCATTTTTTTGCTCCTTTTCTCAAGGTAGACACTGAGGTGCCTTTGTTCCCCAGCCTGGCCTCATTCTGGGTGGTTATTTGACCTTCTGTGAGGACGGGCTTTGCTTTAACTCTGCTGTATTGTCTCTCCGCCTCCCTCTGGGCAGCCTCCTCTGTTTCTCTCTTCAGGCCAGAGGAAGTTCAGGCAGTTTTCACAAAAGCCCAAGTCTCTTAGCAATCCTAAGACAAGAGGCAGGCAGGCAGGGGCTCTGGTCTGGGGGCTCGGTCCCCTTGGGCACCCATGGCAGCCTTTTTGTCTTTCTGAAGAAGCAACAGGCTCAGCAAGGGGGCGAGAGGACTGCAAGGTCCTGTGACCTAGGGACCAAGTTGACCACCAACTGTCTTTCTTGCAACTCTATGACACTTTCTGGTCTCTGGGCTACCTCGGGCTACTGGTTTGCTGGATGGTTCTGAGCTGCTGGGTTGCTCTCATGGCAAGTTAATGAAGCAGGATTCTAGTGTCTAGGCTTTAGTCTTTGTGAGCTTGATGGGAGAAATGGCCCCTGTTGGAAAGCAGTCCAAATTTGCAAACTTGTAGGCCTGGAGTTGGCTCTGGACTGTGAAGAGTCCACCAAGGAAAGTGGCACCTTGAGAAGCTGCCTCTGGGCGGCCAGTTAGCTCTCCCTGGGCAACAGCCCCTCTCTCCCACTGGGAACCTACCTAGGTCTCCAGGTCTAGCTCATTTATTGCATGAAGTGGATACGTTGCTGTCTCCTCCTCAAGAAGGCTGTGAACTCCTTGACTGTCTCTTGAATGAATGAATTCCACAGCTGGTAACATCCCCTGTCTTTTCTTCAGAGACATGGGCCATCTCTTGAGAAGTCTCAATGATCCCCTTTGACCACACAATCCTAACATATTGGGCCCCGACTAACCTGTGGTCCATGTTCTCTGTTTGCAGAGCACGTGGTGACGAGGATGTGGTTATGGACCCTTCGGAGCTGCTGGGCAAGAGGATGGACTTCCAGATTGGCCTCGTGCGGTGTCTCGGCATCAAGTGGCTCAGGGAGGGCGTGGAGCGGGGCATCCAGATGGGGTACCGGCCTACCCCGCGGAGCCATGTGCACACACTACCCCCTCATGGGCCCTGGTGGAGGGAGACTTCCTTCAAGGGTCAAATACGAGTGTACCATGAGATTTTCTTGAGTATTTCCTCATCTGTTTAGTGGAAGCCCTATTTCCTTCAAGGTTGTTGGACAGTAAGGCACATGTGGTGAGAAGAGAGACTGAAGCAAGAGTCACAGATTTTGTCTGAAAGAATATCCAGTAAAGCTATATTATCTATATGGAATAGTCTGGGTATGCTTTGTTTTGTTTTTGTTTTTGGTTTTTTTTGAGTTGGAAACAAAAGGACTGTATCGCAATATGGCAGAAACACCAGATAGGCTTAATTAGGCTGAAAGGATTTTAAGTGATCAAGGGAAGCTTTGAGGGACAAAAACCAAACCTCCATCTCACATGGAAAATGAACATTTTTAGATTATTGAAGTAGAAAGTATTTATCATAGTGTTTATCCATTTCCTTTTTGTTAGACCTGTAATACTCCCCATGTAGCGGTACTTCTCATAGTAAGTAGCTGAGACGTTGGGGGCGGCACTCGTGACTGGCAGTTACTGGTCATCTTGGACCGACTGACCGATCCAGGCCATCGTTCTTGGGCTCATGTGATCCTTTTCTTTAGAAATGAGTCCCTTCTGGTTTTAAATGGTGTTTTCTGTTCTTTCAGGTACAGAATTTATGATCTTTCAAGCACTTTCTATACCAAGCCTGTATGGAAAACTGTGAATCTGTAGAAGTAGAAGAAACTGTCCAATTTGCAGCCTTAAATGCATCTCAGGACTTTCTGAACTATTTACAAACAAATGCTCTCATTGTCGAATTATGGGGTCTTCAAGGTACCCCGTTTACTTCCTCTTTGGCGTGATGCATCCTTCCATCAGCTATCATGTGTTTCTGGGGGACAGAGAGAGAGGGTGGGAGTCAGGGTCTTAACAGCCAAGAGCCGTCTCCTCCTGGGTCCCTGGGCTCTAGTTCACAGGTGACTATACAGTTTAAATCTCTTCACGCGACACTGGGGACCGACAGCGGGGAGTTTCTGTCCTTGACGGTATCTTCCCCACATTGCAGAAGGCTGCGCCCAACTGAGCTGCTCTCAGCCAGATGTCATGGTCACAAGTGAAGGCCACATCCTGGTGGACACCAAGAAAATTTCCACAATGATGGATACAAGCCAGGTGTGCGCATTCGGGTGGCATTCAGATAGACCAAGCAGATGACAAAGAAATCCCAGGGGATGTTCAGGGATCATCAGAGTTCTTCCGTGTAACAAGTGTTTTCTTGATTTCCTCCTGTGTTTGAGGGTCTTAAACCCTGCTCACCACCACCCCCACCGCCATCCAGTTGTCCCCTGGTAGTAAAAATTGCCAATCCCAAAAGGTATGCAAATAATCCAGCCAAAGGCTAAATGGACGTGTTTTTTGTAGACCACCTCAAATCAGATATCAGAACTTTATCTGAAGTTGCTCAAGTTAGAACAGGAGACGGAACTGCTCAGAAAAGTCAACAGAGCCTTGAGAGAGGAAAATGTGTGGCTCAAGCACTCACTCGAGAAAGCTGCTTCTGCCAAACCAGGTAAGAGACGACCCAAGTCCTGGCTGTTTACTTTCTAAACTCCTACATCTGAGAGGTGTGTTTGTATTTCTAAGAAATTCACTTAAAAAAATTGTATTTATTAATTTGTCAGAGAGAGAGAGAGAGAGAGAGTGAGCACAAGTAGGCAGAGCAGCAGGCAGAGGCAGGGGAAAAGCAGACTCCTCGCCGAGCAGGGAGCCTGATGTGGGGCTCCATCCCAGGACCCTGAGGTCATGACCTGAGCTGAAGGCAGATACTTAACTGACTGAGCCACCAGGTGCCCCTCTAAGAAATTTTCTCTTTAATGAGTTGAACTAGATCTTGTTTCATTAAAAAATGAAGAACTTCCCCCCCACTCCTGCCGGGTAAGGTCTCTTTGGAGGGTCTCAGCAGTGCTGGGTACATGCTGCTGGGGAATGCCATCAAAACACAAGTGCAGGGGCACCTGGGTGGCTCAGTGGGTTAGGCCTCTGCCTTCTGCTCAGGTCATGATCCCAGGGTCCTGGGATTGAGCCCCGCATCGGGCTCTCTGCTCAGCGGGGAGCCTGCTTCCCCTCCTCTCTCTCTGCCTGCTTCTCTGCCTACTTGTGATCTCTGTCTGTCAAATAAATAAATAAAATCTTAAAAAAAAAAAAACACAAGCGCAGACACTTGGAGGAATAGACTATTAAACAAAGACTATCTTTTCTCACTACCTCAGCACATAAGCCTTCAGACACTCTGAAGGTCCCTCAAATGCCAGCACAGCTGCCTGCAGCCGGGGAGAGTCCTCACGTGTCCGCCCAGCAAGCCGGCTCGGACAGGGAGCTGGCCACGGCCCTGAAGGTCTTCTACCAAAGCATGAACGCGGCGAGAAGACAGTTTCTCAGACTGAGACATTATAAATCTCCCGTAAGTAACCAGAAGCCCGGGAGCAGAAGGACACTTTCTCCATTAAATTCAGGCATTTGAGGGAACTGCACTGCCTGAGCTTGGGGAGGGGGGGTGGGCAGAAGCCTCAAGGGAGTGACCACGGCTCTCCTGGGCAGCCGTCTTTGCTCTTGCTTTCTTACTGCGGTGGGACATCTGGCTGCTTCTGGGTCTGGACATTCCTTGACGTTGTGATTAGCAAAGTACCCCCAGAATGAAAATTGGGCTATTGTTATAAACCAAATAAGATACTCTGGCAGAAAAACCATGACTACTTCAATAGATTCAGAAAAAGCATGTGATAAAATTCAGCATCTTATCATGGTAAAAACTCTTAGCATATTAGGAATAAAATGTGCATTCCTGAATCTGATAAAGGCCATCTTAAACACAGAGCAAGCATGAGGCTGAGTGGCAAATCCTAAATGCTCTCCGTTTTACATCAGGAAGAAGTCCGAAATGCCACCAATAAGAAGTATCTGTTTCCCACTGGACTTGAGGCTCTAGCCAGCAACGCAAGACAAGAAATACAAGGTAGAAAGATTGAAAATGGGAAAAAAAATCATAGGAACAATAGCACATATTTCTACAGTATTTACTAAGTGCTTTAGAGTTACTAACTCAATTCTACAACAACCCCTTGCAGTAGGAACCAGGATTAGCCTTATTTTACAGTTCAGGGGCCCAAGGCACAAGAAGGGTTAAGTAACTTGTGTGAAGATACACAACTAGTGAAGTAGCAGGCCCAACCTCCAAACCCAGCCAGGGGGACTCCACAGTCTATATCCTTCCTATTACCCCAGGCTGCCTCTGTTTTTATTCCCAGATGACGTTTCTGTAAATTAAAAATCCAGAAGACTCCAAAATTAACTACTGGAATTACAAAGTTGCTGGAAAATCAATATTTAAAAATTAACTGCATTTGAATATAACAGCATCAAACAGAACTACCTTGTATAAAAGATGCCATTTATAATTGTATCAAATATCTAAAGTACTCGGGCTTACAACTAACACAAAACTATGGACTTCCATGGAGAGCATTTTGAAACTCGCTTGAGAGATGTTAAAGATGTAAATAAAGGACGAAACATGCCATGTCTGCATGGTTGGGAAGATCTGTTCTTGTAAATCTGTCCCAGCTCCCTGAGATTCCGTGTAATCCCAATCAAATGTAATGGGGTCTGACAAGATGATTCTGTCATTTAGATGGAATCAAAAAAAGTGAAGAATGGCCAAGACCAAGACCCCAAAACATCGTAGGAAGACTGGCCCCACCTGACATCAAGGTCTGTTTTAATGCTACAGTAACAGATGGTAACATCTCGGCCCCGATCAGATAAGGTGACCAGATGAAAAGGACAGAAGGCCCAGAAACAGATTCACTCAGGACGGGGGACTTGATAGATGACTGATGAGATGCAGTGGTCAAGGAGAGGATGGATTTTTCCAAAACAAACAGTGCTAGAATTAAGAATACATACAAGGAAAAACAAAACTGGAGTATTAACGAAGAGGATACCCAGAAATCACTTTCAAGTGGCAACTAAGGACCCAATCGTGGAAGGTAAGAGCCTGGACACGACCATGAGCTCATAGTGGGACATGACAGGAAAAACACCGATGGACGCACCGACATTAATATGGTAGATTTGGGCCCAGATACCCAAACAAAGCCAAAAAAAGTTCGGAAGGGTTATTTATAACACATTTAACTGACAGCGAACTAATATCCAGAGTCGGGAACTACATTCAAAAGGAGAAACAGCCCGGCAGGGGAAAAAAAAAAAAAAAGTGGTCAAAAAACCTAAATAGGAACTTCACAAAAGAACTAAAAAAGTCAGTAAATATACAAAAAAGTGCTTAATGTCATTAGAAGTTTGGGAATCACAATGAAACAGTACCATAAACCCAACCGTATGGGCAAAATTTAAAAATCTCAAAAGCCCAAGTTGTGGCGACAGTCTGGAAAGAATGGAAATCGGAACGGCCACTTAAAGCATTTTTTGCCATTTACCCTATAAAAGTTGAAGCTGCACCATCCCCAGAAACCTGCCACTGTCCTCCAGAGAGTCCACTGGTCCTGCAGAGGATTCGGCCCCAGTGCCCTGAAGCAGAGGTTCTTGAAGTGTGGTCCCCGGCCAGCAGCTCCAGAATCATCAGGGCTCTTAGAAATACAAACCCAGGGCCCTGCCAGCCCTCCCGAACCAGACCCCTGGTGTGAAGCCCCGGGGTTTGTACTTTAACGAGTCCTCCAGGTGACTCTGCCTTGAAGTTTGAGAACCATCTCGCAAGACATCCAACATACGTAATGAATTCACGTCTCTCCTGCGTGTCCAGAAAGTACTTTTATATACACCATTCTTGAGAGAATTGAGAAAACAGTCACGCAGATCATTTCCTATTCCGTGGTTCAACGAGGAAGTGGCTGAAGAACCCTACAGAAACCCAGGCCTACACACACTGGCTGTTCATACCATCTCCCCTCCATCCCAGAAGCTGCCCCAAACTGGAAACACCCCAGTGCACACCCTCCTCGCCAAGGAACACCATCCTGCTGTGAAAAACAAGTCCAGCCCCGGCCACATGGGGCTTCTTAGTCCTGACCAAGCTGACCTATAAGTCACAAAAGGTACCACCCAGTAGGATTCCATAAATGGTCAAGAAAACAGGCAAAATAGACCGTTTCGGGCTGCATTCCAGGCGGCAAGTTAATGCTTTACCACGAGACAGGCTAGTGGTTGTGCCTGGTGGGGGGTGGGCAGGAGGGGCTCGAGAGGCAGGAGCTTTCTGGGGCAGGTGTATTCACTCTAACACATTACAGGTACTCCTTTGTGTGTTTATCTCAATAAAAAAGAAAGAAAAGCTTTTAGATGAAAAGCTAAAAAGAAGCCACAGCCTGTTTGTATTACTTCTCACTGAGAAAACATAAACAACTACCTTCAAGAGAAAGTCGTGGTCAGAAAACACACTGGAGAAAATGGCCAAGGTACCTAGCAGCCGTTTCACGAGTGATCCTAGAGGCAGAAACCGAGAGGACCCGCGGGGATGGGCTGGGCGCCCGCGCCCATCTCAACACCGTCCCCCTCCAGCCTGCCCGCACCCCTGCAGCCTCTTCTCGGGCACCTGCTTACCTGGGGTGGGGGACACGGCAGCCCAGCCTCCCCCGCCCACGGGAGAACCGCCAGCTCTGCATGGTCCTTGGCCGACCAGTACTGGAGGAACGTAGATCCTTCCAACCTGAGAAACCGGCGTTAGCTCAGCACAGCTCCCCGTTCGCAGCGCCTTCCTGGGGCCAGGGCGTGGGTGACTCACGCGTGTCCGCCAGCAGCTCTCAGCCGCCGCGCTGGGAGAATGTCCTGGGACCCTACTCAGTCCACACGCATTTTCGCTCTCATCACGTGAGGCTACTGTCTTTTTTTTTTCTCCTTTATTTTCAGGATGACGATGGATTGCTCCGACCGTTTGTGCACCAACAGTCACAAAGGCTAAAGGACTTGGGGGAGCTGCTGGAATCCAGCTTGTGGAGACTGAAAAGCGATGTTGCTCGCATAGTGAGAGAGAGGAGAGCGGGCTTGCTGCACCCGGGCTAGTGCGGGCCGCTGACCCAGAGCACCTGCGCTGTGCCTGCCGCTCGCCTGCCGCTCGCCGGGGCAGCCCGGGAGCTTGATGAACTTGGCCCCCAGCTGAGCTGGGCACTCAACCTACCCAACCCATTTCTTGGACGGTTTCCGTCCTTCGGTTTGATTCCAAATCCTGTAAAAACGAACCCAGGTTGAAGGTGAGCTGGGGACTGGCCTGTCTCGGGCTGAATCCTGTTCCATCAGTCACTTCCCCACTGCAGCTGGAGGCAAGTGCCTTCCCCTCGCTAAGCCTCTTGTTCCCTAATATAGACAACAGTACTGACTGCTGATGGCTAACGAGCATGACAAATACAGGGGCGCCTGGGGGGCTCCGTGGGTCAGGCGTCTGCGTTCCACTCAGGTCATGATCCCGGGGTCCTGGGATCGAGCCCCGGGTCTGGCTCCCTGCTGGGGGAGGGTGCTGCTTCTCCCTCTGCCCCTCCCTCTGCTTATGCTCTCTCCCTCAAGCAAATAAAATCTTTAGAACTATATAAAAGACTACAAAGCACTCAGAACAGGGCTTGGCACACTGAAGCATTGGTACCTTTACAGTAAACAGCTTGAAAGTTCAAATAAAGCTGTTTTGGTCAATTTGCTGTCAGACCTGGAGACAGACGGTGGTTTCAAACCCTCACTTTGCATCCTTGCTCTGGCTCTGCTAACTCGGCCTCGGTGAGTCAATCCGAAAACCATCCCTCGGGCCTGGCAGCTCTCGCCATGGGGCCCGAGTGGGGCAGGGGGTGGGGCAGGGACAGCGGCCAAGAGCGCTGTCTGCAGGGGATCAGTCAGGCCCAGGCGGTCTTGGATCCACATGGAGGGGCCTGCTGGGGCCCCCAGAGAGTCACCGGGCACAGGCCGCTCTGGGAAAGGCTGCGGAGAGCCCTGACCTGGACAGCCGTTGTACTCACAGCAAGGCTCCGTGAGCGACACGTGGCAGCTCCCGTCCTTCATTAGGTTTCCATGAGTTCGGCTCAGTTGTCTCCAGGTGGAGGCATGAAAGGATAAACGAACCAGCCTGTCCAGGACCCGGGGCGAGGGGGCTGCCTCTGGAGAGGGCATTCCGACAGCAGAATGGGGGGGAGTAGGGGGGACAGCTGATTCCCGTAAGAAACCAGGACGGAGGAAACAGGGGCGACAGGCCCAGTCTTTGCCCTGAAGTGTGATGTTAGAGAGATAAACAGGAGGACACCGAAACTCCACTGGCAGGACAGGCTAGCTAGAAAGGCAGGGAATCTGGTGACTTCTGCTTAAGGACGAGGGCCAAAGGCTTTATCAGGGAGGCTTGGGTTTTCCCTGCAACTCAGGTGTGGGACTAGTACACACATCAACTAAAAAACCTGCAAGCTTGCAGACCGAGTGTGGAGCTCCACGCGGAGACAGCGGCAGGGCCTGGGGTCTGAAAGGCCGCATGGTGTCCCGAGGAGCCCGTCAGCGAGGGAGGCCCCAGGAACCAGGAAAGGCTTCTACCCCTTGGACTGAGCCTCAAAGTTCTCTAACAATTTGCAGAAATAACTGCAGAAAGGATGTGTACTTTCGGCAAAGGAGCAGCTAGAGGAGCCTTGTGGGTTACAAGGAATGTCTGGATGAGACACGCTTGTACACAGATGTATACACGCCAGTGTCCACCTTAGAGCCACTCGGCACACACTGCCAAGCTGCAGAGAACATGATGCGGCCTGTGGCCGCATCCACTAACCCCCAAATGCACCTCTAAACCATCGAGGCCTCGGCTCCAACCTGCAGACCTCCTGACTGTAGGCCGCGGAGCCCACTGGTAGGTTAGGATTCGGCCCTGTGGCTAGTCGTGAGATCTGCTGCTCCTGCACACCTTCCTGATTTTAGAGAGAATAAGATCTTTCCTAAGGGCCCACCAATGAGGCCACAGCTGAGACTAATTCCCAACCAGGCCGGGCAGAGGATGGGCGAGACCCCAACACCACCACCACAAACCTCCCTCTTCAAGCTAGGGCCCCGCCCAGAAGGGTCCCTCCACACAAATCAGGTTCCTGCCCATGTCCTGCTTCTCACTGAAGAGTAGAAATTTCATAAAGGCAGTGGCTGTCCTGTATGTCATGTATGTCATGAATAGCACAGAAGACGATGTGTTTATTATATGCTTATTACAAAAAGGAAATTCCTTTGCCTTATTTTAGGGCTTCAGTGGAAAACCTAGTTAAAATACAAAAAATAGGGGTGCCTGGGTGGCTCGGTGGGTTAAGCCTCTGCCTTCACCTCTGGTCATGATCCCAGGGCCCTGGGATCGAGCCCCACATCGGGCTCTCTGCTCAGCAGGGAGCCTGCTTCCCCTCCCCAACTGCCTACTTGATATCTCTGTCAAATAAGTAAATAAAATCTTTGAAAAAAAAAATACAGGGGCGCCTGGGTGGGTGAGTGGGTTAAAACCTCTGCCTTCGGCTTGAGTCATGATCCTAGGGTCCTGGGATCGAGCCCCGTATCAGGCTCTCTGCTCAGCGGGGAGCCTGCTTCCCCTCCCCCTCTCTGCCTGCTTGTGATCTCTGTCTGTCAAATAAAATCTTTAAAAAAAATAAAATAAAATACAAAAAATAAATTAGAGAACAATTCCAGTCAGGCAGTGCAAATCAATAGAAACCGGCCAGCTAGATCTTTAAAACCAATCACAGGTACAGAACTGTAGAAAAGAAACGACAAGCCCAATTACTAACAGTACCCAGGTCAGAGCCCAACTCAAATACCTACGCAGGCCCAAACACAAAGCCACTGTCCCAGTGACAACCCTTTATTATTCAACTTGGGCAACAGTCCAAAAACCAGTTAGTGTCAATGGGTGAAAAACTAGGCTAAAACAGCAAAAAACACAGTTTCATTTGGCAAAGGCCCGAAGAGTACGTAGAGAAACTCAGTAGGTGAGGTCCCGTGCAGCATCACAGCAGAAGGGAGAGTGGCGCTCCCCGCCTCCCGCGACCCCCAGCCTGACGGCCTCATCCGGGACCTGCCAGCAACACAGAGGGACACGCCACCCCAGCCTCTGACCTGCCAGCTCACATTTAAAAACTGACCAAGAATTCTTCAATGAAAAAGTCAAAGATTACTTCTCTCTCACAAGCAATAAAACCACAAAATCGGCTAAGATTTTAAATTTAGGGTAGCTAGTACAATTTCCTGCTTTTAATGTGTACATATTTTAGATGTGACAATCGTTTCCACATACAATCAGACGGGATATAGAAGAATTTCAAATTTCAAATTAGAAAAAGCCGTTAATTCATGCATTTTATGCCTTCGGGTGACTCTTCAACTGTTCAGACTTCGGAGCTGCTGATGACACTGAATTCAATGCCGCGCTGGTTGAGTCTGTCAATCAACTTTGTTCTGGAGAAGGCGGCTCCGGGGGTGAAGACCCCACCCCTGTAAGACGAGAACAAGGTCAATCCGGGCACAAAGCAAGCTCTAGCCCTCTCTGGGGCTGTGATTCGCTGGAGGCCTGGCCAGCAAGCCATGCAGAGAACTCTGGAAAACCTTCACTCCATACAGACTAGTTTGGGTTCCTTTCTTGAAATCAGCCAAATGAGCAAAGGAGCTCTAAGCCAGGAGGAAACTAGCACCCAGCAAACCTATCCAGGAGGGCTCGGCCCCCAGGGGGACTGTCTCTGTGGACTGCCGAGTGTTTGAGGGGGACACTGAGGGTCATCAACCTAAGGGACCGCTGCTGTCAGTAAAGGCAGTCCGCAGATTCAGGAGGATGAAAAGGGACCTGAATGAAATAAATTTAGGCAACATAAATAAGACTTAACGTAGATAAAAAAGTTTCTTTAAATCTGATGACTAACATTTATAAAGTGCTAAATTTTTTCAAAGGGTGTACAGCTGACTCCAACAACATGCATTTGAACTGCATGGGTCCACTTATGTGTTACTTTTTTACAGTACTCTAAATGTATTTCTTCTTATGATTTAACATGTTCATTTCTCTAGCTTACTTTAAGAATATAGCACATAATACCTATGTCAACAGTAAGCTATTCGTTAAACTTGGGGGAGTTAAACATTACACACGGGTTTTCAACTACACAGGGGTCAACTAGAATTATTTGGAAAATTTAATTAGGCTTCACTTTATACAATTTTTATGTTACTGAACATTGTTTGCGGTCATGGCTACATTTATTTGTTTCTAAGCCTGCAAGCCTGGACTTATCTGTCAAGTTGGCCTACTTTTACAGTAACAGCTAAACACTCTAGTAACTGAGTCCACTTGATAATCATCTCGCCAAGATGCCATGCATCAGTTCACACTGCCATCAGGGCTTCCCACTGCTGGCTGGGTGCCATCAGGGCTGGTGAGAGGCTCCTGACAAGACTATTTAACGGCAGGAACCTTCTCTGGGTAGCTGACTCCTGCCCTGCGCTATTTTTACAAGGAAAGAAAGCCCGCCCACATAACCCTGAAACTTCTCTGTTTCCTCTCATTATCTCTGCATTGTTCTCAGAGGCCAGTCAGAAACTGTCCTCTCACAATTTATTTGCCCCTATCTTTGGATCAAACGTACTGTAAATGCTTATGTGCAGACCCAATGTCTGAAAACTGAAAATAAGCTAAAATATAACACAGATGAAAACGACATCTTCGAATTAGAAGAAAACCAGACTCACGTCTTCGGAAGATCCGAGATATCATTCAGAAGAGTCATGGCTGCCTGGACCATGGCTATGGAGGTGGCCACATAGCCAGCCTCTGCAGAAGACAGGTGATCAAAGCAAACTATTAATGAAGTATGCATTCGACAACACCCAAAAATCGACTTGATAACTAACTCTAGGTATACAGAATTTTCTCAAAAACTCTGTTCACTTAAAACTAATAATATTCAAGTAGTAGTTACTAAGTTAGGATCTGTTAGTGCTTTAATTTTATTAACCACACTTCATTCTCCCAGCAATTACGTGACGTTAGTCCCATTTTTTTAATCCCCATTTTACAGGGGAGGACACAGAGGCACAGACTTGAAGTCAGCAGCGGCTGGGCCAGGAGCACACGGAACTGCCATGGTCCACAGCTCACGCCCCCTGCATGGCCTCTGGGCAGCAACTGAAGCCCAATGAGCCTAATTCCTTGTTTCTCTATTCATACACCAGGCTCCACTTAAAAAAAGATTCCATTTCTTAAAGAAAAACAACTGAGTAACATTAAAAGAAGTCCAACTTAAGAAGTAGCTTTAAAAGAAGTCTAAAAGCCAATGGAACTTTAGTGTTTACAATTCTGCCAAATCATAAAAATATGGTGAATTTATCTTAAAAAGCCTGGTGGGAATCTGAGAAGGCAAGATACAAAGTATCTTTGCCATCTGGCTTGATTGAAACTGCAAAACAGACCCCCTCTCATCTATCAGAGGTGATGGTAATTAAATGACAATTATACTAGAATTCACAAGTAGGACTGTCTCTGTATGTAAAATTCACACCAAAGTTCTGTAAAATTCACACCAAAAGTTCTTGAGCTTTTTTGGGCAACTGATCCTTTCAACTACCCATCAAAAGCCTTTACCTTCTCCAGAAAAATACACATGGATGCACACATTCTACAAACAAGGTCAGTGTGTTCACTTGGCTCACAGCTTTCTGTTAAAACTTCACTGCTTTAAAGTGACCCTTGAGTATGAGAATAAATGTCAACCAGCCCCTTTTCTTATTAATATTAAATATTAAAATATGCCACTCAGAATTACTAATAAAATTAGACTGTAACAATTTCAATCCTTCCTTCAACGGAATAATTTATATATATATACATATATATATATAAGGTGATAAAAAATAGGACAAACTATGTATCATGTAACTGCTGGGAGAATTGTTTAATAAATAATTAGATTATTAATGTATTGATTTAATTATTTAATAAAATAATTTGTGCAAGTTTATCTCTAAAACAATGAAGCTTTAAGAAAAAAAGCCTCACAATACTGCTTTATGCCTTAAGACAGTGTAAAACTCCATAGCATTCTTAAGTTATATGTGAAATACCTGGTCCTTTCACCCGAGTACAAATTCTCATATTTGGTTTGTTCTTCTCGGGACTAAAGCCTTGGCTGTATCCTTGACCAAAGAAAGTCAATGTAAACGACGCGGCATCAATCTGAGAAGGAAGGAAGCATGGGCCTTATTTCATAAACATGCCACTTCCTCCCCGAACCTGGTAAAACCCATTACTCTACTTCACAGGAGACATTTTCAATAGATGAAAACATCACTAATCAGCCAGAACACCCTATCATACTTTAAGCACCAGGCAAAAAATCAGTTCACACCCGGCTAGCGCTGGGGGAGGCTGAGGAAGAGGGGTGAGCACGGACGGTTCTGAGCCTGGGCACTCCAGACGGACAGCACTGTGAAAACAGCAGTTCAGAGGAACAGCTAGGCTGGTGGTGGCAGCAGAATGTGGTAATCTGGCTTCAGATTATCTGTCTGAGGAGACAGGACCAAACTAGCCAACAAGTAATGAAAACACAGGCCAGACAGAATTGCTACACCTGGAGATGTAAAAACCTGATTCAAAACATTAAATTCTAGAAGACTTATCCAAGCATCTTTCACAAGTGCTAAACTAAGTAGTAAGATGAATGAAGAATTAAGTTTGGTCAACAAATTTTTATTAATGAGACGTCACTAAAATAAGGTTCCTGTCTTTTCGGGAGCTGAGAGCTGAGTGGGGGATACATATATATGTGTGTATGTGTAAATATACACAAGCAGATCTAATGACAATGTGGGACATGATTAAAAGGTGCCAGACTAATTCAAAGGAGGGAATTATTAAATCTGTTGGGGAGGATGGGGCAGGGTTTTGAAATGTGTACACACACACACACACACACACACACACACACACTAATGGAACTGTACTACAAAGAAAAGCGGGGTGGGCACCAGAGGGGAGAAACCGTCGCGGGAAGGCAAGAAGGGACGCAGTGTCACGGCGGACCAGGAACAGGGCGGTGCTCGTGTATTAAAGGTGCAGACAAGGTCAGACACACATGCGGCACTTGTCCTCACCTGCCTGAGGCACACAAGCTAGCTGAGCATAACCCTCTCAGGCTGGGCACATATTCAGCTTTAGAACAAATTTCTTTTTTTCCCCAAGATTTTATTTACTTATTTGAGTGAGAGAGTGAGTGAGACGAGAGAGAGAGAGGGGGAACACAAGTAGGGGGGAACAGCAGAGGGAGAAGGAGAAGCAGGCTCCCCGCTGAGCAGGGAGCCCGATGCGGGGCTCGATCTCAGGACCCTGGGATCATGACCTGAGCCCGGAGCCCCCCTAGAACAATCTTCAACACAGTCTCCAGGCTGCTATGACCAAGTAACCAGAGTTGGCATGAATATGAAACCTATCCAGGACTGGATCACGGAAGACCTCACTCCTCGGAGGTAAGACTTCCAGCCAGTGGGCCTCTCGAGGTGGGAATCGAAATCAGCCACACTGGACTTGGAGCCCACCCACCTCCACACCAGGGGTGACAACCCTGGCAGCTCATTAACACGACCAGTTTTTAAAGAAAGCCCAACGTTCAGGCCACATCCAGACCAACCACACTTGAATCTCTGGTCAGCAGTTTCAGACTCTTTGTCAAAGTTGAGAACCACAGCTCCGTGCTTCCAGGCCCTACCCCACACCTACTGTGTCAGGACGTCCAGACACAAGGTCCGGACGGGCATGTGGAAAAGCTCCCTGCGGCGTTCTGATACATAAACCCCCAGGTAAAAATCACTGCCCATGCAGTCCATCAGGGAACCAGGTTAACAAAGATGACGACCAGGTCAGATCTGTCTTCCATCTTGGACAGCGATGGGAAGAAATATTTGCAAATCATACACCTAATAAGGGATTAATATCCACATATAGAGAACTTCTAACACTCAACAACAAAAACACAACCGATTCAAAAATGGGAAAAGGACGTGAATAGACATTCTCTAAAGAAGACCTACAAATGGCCAGCAAGCGCAGGACAAGATGCCCCACACCACGCATCCCTGAGAAGTGCAGATCAAACCGCAAGGAGATATCATTGCACACCTGCGAGAATAATTACTATAAAAAAACCGGCTGGGGCTCAGTTGTTAAGTGTCTGCCTTCGGCTCAGGTCATGATCCCGGGGTCCTGGGATTGAGCCCCGCATCGGGCTCCCTGCTCAGCGGGAAGCCTGCTTCTCTCTCTCCCACTCCCCCTGCTTGTGTTCTGTCTCTCGCTGTGTCTCTCTGTCAAATAAAGTCTTCAAAAAACAAAACAAAAGAACAGGGTGCACCTGCTGGCTCTGTTGGTGGTGCACATGACTTGATCTCAGGGTCATGGATCTGAGCCCCATCCCGGGTCTGGAGATTACTAAAAAATAAACTTTTAAAAAGGCCGGGAGCCAAGTGTTGGCAAGGATATGGAGCAAGGGCCACACTCGTGCACTGGCGGGACCGTGACATGTGGGGCGGCGTGACACGGCGTGGAGCCGCGGAAGCATCTGGTGGCTTCTCAAAAAATTACAGAGATTTCCCACCGGACCCAGCAGTTGTACTTCAGGGTACTTCGCCCAAGGAACTGACAGGAGGATCCTGCAGGTGTCTCTGCAGCCGAGTTCACAGCAGCACCGCTCAAGACAGCCGAAAGGGGGAATAAACCCCCGCGTCCACGGATGGATGGACGGAGGTGGGGGACGTACGTATGGGGGGTGAGGGTGTCTGTGTGCAGGTGCGGTGGGTGTGTGTGAGTGTGTGAAAAGGAATCACTACTATTCAGCCTTAAAAACGCACGAAGTCTGACACCTGCTATGACATGGAGGAACCTTGAGGACATGTGCTCCGTGACACACGCCGGCCACAGAAGGACAAATACTGTCTGAGCGGACAGACAGGAGAACGATGGTGGCCAGGGGCTGGGGAAAGAGGGAAAGGCGAGTTACTGTTTACTGGGGACAGAGTCTCAGTGCTGTGAGAGGAAAAGTTCTGGAGCCACGTGGCTGGGATGCCGGCACAGTAATGCTACGTGCGGCAGACTAGCGTGAGTTCGCGCAGAACGAGTGCCGTCCCGGTAAGGTGCGCGGATACCACCGAACGCGCGTTAGGGGCTAAGACGGTACATTTCGTGTTACGTGCATTTTACTACAATTTCAGGAAGAGAGGAAAAAGAAAAAGAGAGAGGGACCAGAGCCTCAGCTAAAGTGCATATGATGGGTTTGGAGACAAAATCTAGAATGATGCCTCCATTCGTGGGTGGCAGATGACAGCACCACCAACCAAGACGGAAAACGAAGAGGAGTGTTTCGGGGAAAGAAGTTCAGATTCACGATGTGTGCAATTGCAAGTCCCCAAGGGACACCCAGGTCAAGATGTCCAGGAAAACAGGTGGACAGGTGATCAGCAGGTCTAAGCAGGTCTGCTGAGAACACTGCGGAGATAGCTCGGGGACAGTGGGAGGGAAGCGGGGACGGCAGAGGAGGAGAGGAAGAGAGTGGACACTTGGAAGAGAGACGGTCTCAGAAGCCAAGGGAGCGAGTACTTCAAGGACAATAATGTCAGCGATAACCGACTGAATAGGGACCCACAGCATTCAAAGCACTTAGCAGTATGAAGGCAAACATCGACACTACTGAGGGAAAAACGGCGAAGGAGGGTCGAGGACTCCTCTCTGGGTTGGCATGTGCACAGACGAGGAGCGGTGGGGGGAGAACAGCAGGGGAGACCACGAGGAAGTCAGCAGGAAAGGTGAGGCTCAGGCCGGTATGGTCCCCGGGTCCAGCGCATTCAAGCACACGAACTCGGGCAGGTAACACCTGCTCTGCTGACTTCCTCAGCGGGAGGAAGCGGCTAATACCTTCACGTACGTGACCACGGGAGGACTAAATGCGATGTAAAGCACTCAGCTCTGCGCCTGCCACACAAGAAGGGCTCAATCTTTAAAGAGCACAGGTGGCAGGATTTGTCTTGTCCAGAATCCTTCCCTGAGCAGCTGAGAAGGTGGAGACGAGAGCACCGGCCATGGGTCGGAGAGCAGGACTCCACGGGGTGCACCACCCACATACTCCACCCCATCAGGGAGGCACGAGTTGAAACTGCGGCGGCGGGTAGATGGTGAGGAAAGCCCATGAGGAGATGGAGAGATCGCTAATTAGAAGTGACAGTATCAGCAAATGGCGCTCAAGTTCCAAGTTCCAGCGAGAGGAGAAGCAGGCGTTCGCCTCGCGCCCATCCTCACTGTCGGGGGAGGGAGGGCAGATCCCGGTGGTGCCCCCTGCAAGCAGACTCATGACCCAGGCCTGACAGGGGGTCTGTGAACCTCAGAGAGGGAAGGACGGAGGCACCGGCATGTGCGGAACGGGAAGGGAAGCGCTGGGAAGGAGGAGGTACGGAGGAGAAAAACGAAGGCTAAACATTTCTGAGATCTCTGTGATGTCAGGAGAATAAGTTTGGAGCCAGACAACTGGGTTCTCACCCCGGCTTGGCTAAGTACTCGCTGTAGGACTTTGGGCAAGTTACTTAGCCTCTGGCCTCAGGCTCCTCTTCGGTCAAGAGGAGAGCCTACCCACTTCAAGAGTGTTTGAAAAGACTGAGTCACCTAATTTACGTAAAGAACATAAAAGCACATCTGAAACACAGTAAGTGCTTCTCCAAGTTTCACCTTCCAGTAAGTGCGCTGAGGAAAAGTAAAAATGAAACAAAGAAAATAATTTAAGAGCTGTATACAAAAGAAGGGATTACCTGTTTTTGTGTTGGACCTTGTTTTGAAAAATAACCAAAGGAGAAGAGCCATGGGAACTAAAAAAAAAAATTAAAATTAAAAAACCCTCAGTGATATTTTTTTAAAACTCATGCAAAATACTTCTAAAGACCTAGTTTCGTAAAAATACCACTTACTTTTATGAGAAGCTGCCTTCCAATGCCAAACTTCACAAAGAATAAAAAGAAAAGTCCCGCAAACATCAGCTTAATGACAGAAGTGATGCCTCCCACCGTCATGTAGGCGGCATACTGGACCTAGATGAGGACGTAAAGTCAGAATGTTACCCCCAACTTCTGCAGACTACACAATACAAGAACGTAAGCTACTTATACCTTCCTCTGGCCATAAACAGTGAGCAAAAGCAGTTTCCACTTTATGAACGTGTTATGTTCTAAAAGCTTGTTCAGAAATCAGACATTGGGAGCCCATTTTTTTTAAAGAAATTATGACAAGTGGTAATTAGCTTCCCTGACCTGAACACAAAAGTCCCCTTGATCCATACATAAAAAGCCCACAACAATGTACCTAAATTTAATAATTACACATTCTAGGGTACAGATTCTAACTACAACCTCTTCTATGAGAAAATAATCTTTTAAATTGAGATACAGTTTCCTCTCTTTTCCCCCCTGTGGCATGCTTTAGCTTTGGTCCTGTTTTTTTTTCTTTCATTTTTTAATTTAAATTCAATGAATTAACATATAATATACTATTAGTATCAGAGGTAGAGGTCAGTGATGCATCATCTTATATAATACCCAGGGCTCATTACAATATATACCCTCTTTAATCTCCACCACCGAGTTACCTCAGTCCCCCAACACCTCACTTTGTCTCTCATGATTAAGACTCCCTTATGGGGGACGCCTGGGTGGCTCAGTTGGTTAAGCGGCTGCCTTCGGCTCAGGTCATGATCCCAGTGTCCTGGGATCGAGTCCCACATCGGGCTCCTCGCTCGGCAGGGAGCCTGCTTCTCCCTCTGCCTCTGCCTGCCACTCTGTCTGCCTGTTCTCGCTCTCTCGCTCTGTCAAATAAATAAATAAAATCTTTAAAAAAAAAAAAAAAAAGACTCCCTATGGTGTATCTCCCTCTCTGGTTTCATCTTGTTTCATTTTTTCCCTCCCTTCTCCCATGATCCTCTGTTTTGTTTCCACATACAAGATCATATGATAGTGGTCTTTCTCTGATTTATTTTGCTTAACATAATACCCTCTAGTTCCATCCACGTTGTTGCAAATGGCAAGCTTTCATTCTTTTTGATGGCTGCATAGTATTCCACTGTATATACGTACCATATCTTCTTTATACATTCATCTGTCAATGGACATCTGGGCTTTTTCCATAGTTTGGCTATTGTGGACATTGCTGCTGTAAACATTGGGGTGAGGTGCCCCTTTGGATCACTATATTAGTATCTTTAGGGTAAATACCCAGTAGTGCGATTCCTGGGTAGGGTAGCTGTATTTTCAACTTTTTGAGGAACACAGTTTCCTCTTCAAGTCTCAGAAACGGGAGCAAGTACTTCCCACACCAAAAGGAGTAAGATGGTTACTCCAGAGGTCGGAGGTCACAGGGAGAGGAGAACCCAGACATCTCACCAGCAACAGAGTATCCTAGCAGCCAAAACTCTCAGGAAGTGTTGTTGGATGTTTATGACACCCTCATTCCCTGGACAAAATTTGCTGCTGTTCTGTTTTACCAACAAGGTATGCAGCTGCCAGACGTGAATTATGGGGAAAGCTACCTCCACCCCCATAAAATGCAAAATGCTTTACCCTACCAATTCTTACACTTTCGGAAACTGAACCCTGCATTATTCAGCCTGCTCTTTTTTTGCTTTGCAAACATAAAAATCCTACATTAAACAGGTATGGGAATGATAATGAACAGTACACTCTTCATTAAAAGTTAAATCATATGCACTTACAGGTGACTGTTCCAAATTCTCGAACAAGTAGCGCTGAGTCCGCCTCACAACGGACACGTCCGATCCCAAGAAGGGAATGGAGTAGCTATTCAGTTCTCTGCAGTAAGAAATCGGCCACCTGCAAGACAGACCCACAGACCCAAGAATATGCTGCATTTTCTCCACTTAAACTCCGCAAGTTTCTGAATAAAAAATGTACCTTTTCTTGAGGCAGTAATGACAACAAAGATGGCAGATCTGCTCTGAGTTACAATTTATCTACCTGTCCTGTGTTCCCCACACCTACACCAAACAAATGAGTGGGACAGAGCAGAGCTCTTCACAGCAGGGGCTGCAACAGGTCTGTTCTCCCCCATCAATCTCCCCAGACAGTACACTCATGTCAACAGCCAGACCCTGGTATGAGTTTAGAGTTCTCACCCAAAAAACGTTTTCACATGGAAGTGCTATTAACAGATAATCTAGGGACGCCTGGGTGGCTCAATCATTAAGCATCTGCCTTCAGCTCAGGTCATGATCCCAGGGTCCTGGAATCGAGTCCTGCACTGGGGCTCCCCACTCTGCAGGAAGCCCGCTTCTCCCTCTCCCACACCCCCTGCTTGCGTTCCCTCTCTCACTGTGTCTCTCTCTATCAAATAAATAAAATATTAAAAAAAATAATCTACATTAGATCA
Organism: Mellivora capensis; assembly: GCA_004024625.1. Taxonomy (NCBI): domain Eukaryota; kingdom Metazoa; phylum Chordata; class Mammalia; order Carnivora; family Mustelidae; genus Mellivora; species Mellivora capensis. Next base: position 57,081 of record PISX010004201.1, on the reverse strand, counting down.
TGACACTTACTAAAATGGTGGTTTTACTGCACAAAATTTAACTGATGTTTGATTTTGATAATGATACTAAAAAGGCACAAAATTCATTTCCTCCTAGAATCCAAATATATTATTATATGTGAAGTACTTAAGCTTATAATAATGTATTAGTCATATTATATTTGGCCAGGAAGACAGTCCTGTATTCACTACAGAACAGTCTCGGACTTTCCTAAGTGGCAGACTTTATTAATAACCACATCAACAGCAATATACTCAGACCTGATATGCTAAAGAATAGATTTTGGGGCGCCTGGGTGGCTCAGTGGGTTAAGCCTCTGCCTTCAGCTCAGGTCAGGATCTCAGGGTCCTGGGATCGAGCCCCAAGTCAGGCTCCCTGCTCAGCGGCGAGTCTGCTTCTCCCTCTTCTCTTCTGCCTGCCCCTCCCCCTGCTCCTGTGCCTCCCCCTCTCTCTCCTGCCCCTCCCCCTGCTCATGCTTTCTCATTTTCTCTCAAATAAATAAAATCTTAAAATAAAAAAAGAACAGATTTTAAGTTAATATACCTTCTTTTCAATTTTGAACCAACCACTGGGACAGGTTTCAGATTTGACTCATCTCGCAGTTTTTTCAAATTACTCTGATCTGCTAAACCATAAACTGCAGACTTCCAGGTACCATCGTGAATGCACAACCCCTAATAAAAATTGAAAAAGTAAAGAAACATGTCTTAAGGGATAATTACAAAACATAAAACCGAGAAATTTGTAAGTGTTTACAGAGAACAGAATTTCGCCTCTCTCCGAGCAAGGCAAAAATCCCTTAATCTCAAGATGAATCTTCAGGCAGGACTCCCCGGCTTGGTCATATTCAATATTTACACCCATGTGTGCTCTTTCTTCTTCCTTCCTACCATCATTTATGCTCCTTTTAAATGCCACTGAGTTTTTTACCTTTGCATTTCCATTCAACTAACTGACCATATTCCTTCAAAATTAACCCAATTCCTCTCCCTATGCTGATTCCTCGAAGTTTCAAGACGTGTCCCTGAGCACATTTATGCACAAGGACACAACGTACGTACAGACCAGTCCCTGCCCCGGCACAGCCGGGGTCCCACCGCTCCCAATGCCCCTTACTCCAGACTCAAGTTATACAAATGCCTCCCACATAAATCTTGTTAAAATATATTTTTTTTAGTTTTAAGGCTCATTAATATGATTTATATTTTAATTTCTTTCCCCACTTCTTCAGTTTCTTTCTGGAACTGTAGGCAGCAGAGAATCCTTGCTTGATCTTGCCCAGACTCATTTGTTCCATTATTTCTCATCCTCAGTGTTTTCCATTCTTCCAACATAATCACACCCTCTCCACGACCCTCACCTCCAACGCCCATTAGACGTGAGGGGCAGAAAGGAGAACACAGGGGAGGATATAACCTCGGGACTTGATGTCTTAGCGCTGACCCTTCTTTACCTCCTAACTTTCAGATGGGCTTTTTAATTCTCGGTTACATAAGTATTCTAAACTTCATGTATAATTCTGATTGTACATAACCTTTCAGGTAGTTTACCTTGTTTGAATGAACAAAGTTATTTGAAATATTCAAAACCAATTCTGTCACAAGATTTTTGAGAGAGGAGCATCAGTAAAGCTGATGTGAAGATATTGTTGCTTGTTAATAAGCAGAATAAGAGAAACAATAAATCATCAGAAGATGCAGGTGTTTATATCAGAGCTTTGATGACACTGAAAGGCAGAGAGACACCAAACTTAATTTCCACTTTGATACAGATTCATATCTTCTGTTGTGTTAAAACAAACAGAGCTAGAACTCCGAGGGGTTTCTACGTGAAACTACTCTCAATCTGGACCCAGTCCACGTGACTTGTTTGCAAACATAAAGATTCCCAGGGGCACCTCGCTAGCTCTGTCGGTGAAGCACATGACTCTTGATCTCGGGTATACAAATTACTTAAAAGTAAAATCTTTAAATAAAAATTAAAAAATTAAAGATTTCCAAATACCAGGAGAAAACAGCTTTTTGGAAACCTAAGAATATCTTCTTACACACATAAGCCATCAAAAAGGCACAAATCGGTCCATTTTTAAAAAATTGTTTACCTTATTGAAAAACATAAAGTACATAAAACATAAAGAGGGAATTTAATGAAATTATGAAACAAATATCCCTGTAGCACAGAAGGGCCACCTTCTGTCCCCCTTTCATGGTAATAAAGACAAATATTAGCTTTTCTTTTTTTTTTTTTTTTAGATTTTATTTATTTGTCAGAGTGAGCACAGGCAGACAGAGTGGCAGGCAGAGGGAGAAGCAGGCTCCCACTGAGCAAGGAGCCCGATGTGGGACTCGATCCCAGGACACTGGGATCATGACCTGAGCCAAAGGCAGCAGCTTAACCAACTGAGCCACCCAGGTGTCCCAATATTAGCTTTTCCTTAGAGTTTTACCACCTAAGTATTCATTCCTTGTGAATTTTGCCTGTTTCTAAACTTTACAGAAATGGAAGCACACAGCCTATATTTCTTTGAGTTTGGCCTTTTATGCTCAAGACTGTGATATTAAGATTCATCATGTGTTAGAAACAGCTCCTACTTTGGAAATCAAAAATTACATGGAAACATATGAAAATGAAAACACGACAGTCCAAAACCTGTGGAACAGAGCAAAAGCAGTTCTAAGAGGGAAGTTCATATAACAATACAGGCCCACCTCAAGAAGCAAGAAAAAACTCAAATACACAACTTAACCTTACTCCTGAAGGAGCTAGGAAAAGAACAACAAAACCCCCAAACCAGCAGAAGGAAGGAAATAATAAAAATTAGAGCAGATACAAATGATACAGAAACTAAAAAGCAAGAGAAGTGATCAATGAAACCAGGAGCAGGTTCTTTGAAAAGATCAACAAAATTGATAAATCTCTAGCCAGAGCCATAGAGAGAGAGAGATAGAGAAAGGACTCAAACAAAATCACAAAAGAAAGGAGATAAATAATATCCAACACCACAGAAATACAAACAATTATAGAGAACATTAGGAAAAATTTGGGATGTGTGGGTGGCTGTCGGTTAAGCATCTGCCTTCAGCTCAAGTCATGATCCCAGAGTCCTAGGACTGAGTACCACATCGGGATCCCTGGCTCAGTGGGAAACCTGTTGCTCCCCTTGCCAGGAAAATGCAAATCAAGGGGCACGTGGGTGGCTCAGTCAGTTAAGCAACTGCCTTTGGCACTGGTCATGAAGTCCCAGGATTGAGTCCTGCTCTGGGCTCCCTGCTCAGCAGGGAGTCTGGTTCTCCCTCTGACCCTCCCCACTCTCATGCTCTCTCATCCTCTCTCTCTCAAATAAATAAAATCTTAAAAAAAAAAAAAGGAAAATGCAAATTAAAACTACAATGAGAAATCATTTCACACCTGGTGGAAAGGCCAAAATCAACAACACAAGAAACAAGTGTTGGTGAGGGTGTGGAGAAAGGGGAACCCTCGTGCACTGTTGGTGGGAGTGCAAGCTGGTGCAGCCACTTGAAAAACAGTATGGAGGTTCCTCAAAAAGTTAAAAATAGAGCTACCCTATGATCCAGCAATCACACTACTGGGTATTTACCCAAAGAATACACAAACACCAATTCAAAGGGATACATGGACCCTGATGTTTATTGCAGCACTTTCTACAACAGTCAAATTATGAAAGCAGCCCAAGGGTCCACTGACAGACGAATGGATAAAGATCTCACACACACACACACACACACACACACTGGAGTACTACTCAGCCATAAAAAAGAATGAAATCTTGCCATTTGCAATGACATGGATGGAGCTCAAGAGTCAGAGAAGGACAGATACCTTATGATTTCACTCACAGGTGGAATTTAGGAAAGAAAACGAACAAGCAAAGGAAAATAAAAGAGATAAACCAAGAAACAGACTCTTGAATTACTATATTGTATTGAATCACCACATTGTACCCCTGAAAGTGATATAACACTGTATGTTAGCTATACTGGAATTAAAATTAAAAACCTAAAAAAAAGAAAGAACTGCTCTATAGCTGGCCTTTCCAATTCCTAAATGGTATCTTTTCATAAACAGACATTATCAATTTTAAATGTACACAAATTTATCACTTTTTTTTTAAATTTTTTAAAAATGATTTATTCATTCACTCTCTTTATTCTTCCTATTGAGGAACACACGGCAGAAATGAAAGCTTTTTTTTTTTTTATTTGACAGGCAGAGATCACAAGTAGGCAGAGAGGCAGGCAGAGAGAGAGGAGGAAGCAGGCTCCCTGCTGAGCAGAGAGCCCGATATGGGGCCCGATCCCAGGATCCTGAGATCATGACCTGAGCTGAAGGCAGAGGCTTTAACCCACTGAGCCACCCAGGCGCCCCTATCACTTTTTCTTTATATCTAATGCCTTCTATGTCTTTTTTTTTTAAGATTTTATTTATTTATTTGACAGAGAGAGATCACAAGTAGGCAGAGAGAGAGGCAGAGAGAGAGGAAGGGAAGCAGACTCCCTGCCTAGCAGAGAGCCCGATGTGGGGCTTGATCCCAGGACCCCGGGATCATGACCTGAGCCGAAGGCCGAGGCTTTAACCCACTGAGCCACCCAGGTGCCCCCCTTCTATGTCTTTTTTAAGAAACCATTCCCTATACAGCCTGGTGACTATAGTTAATACTGTATTCCCTATGTGAAAGTTGCTAAGAGAAATCTTAGAAGTTTTCCACAAGGGGCACCTGGGTGGCTCAGCTGGTTAAGCATCAGACTCTTGGTTTCAGCTCAGGTCTTGATCTTAGGGTCATGAGTTGGGCTCATAACCTGGAGTCCCCATGTTGGGCTCCAGGCTGCACATGGAGCCTACTTAAAAAAAAAAAAAATTTCATCACAAGAAAAATAAATTTGCAAGTATATATGGAAATGGATGTTAACTTATCATGATAACCATATTTGCAATATACTGCAGTATATATAAATATCAAATCAATATGTTGTACACCTGAAACTAATGTTATATCAAATATATTTCATTAAAAAATAATAAAATATATGTGTGGGGGGAAGAAGCAATTCCCAACCCTGAGGCCATGAAATGCACATCGTCTTCTAGAAGCTTCACTGTGTTGCCTCTCACACTGTAATCCACCTAAACTTGATTTTTTGTACACAGTGCAAAGTATGAATTTAATTTCATTTCTCTCCATCTGGATACCCAGTTGGCCCAGCATCACCTCCTGAAAAGCTCCTTTCCCATAAATCAAGTGCTCACACACATGAACTACTCTGAGCTCTTTACTCTGTTCCAGGCCTACTGATGTCCCACTGCCAATGTAATGCACTGATTTAATAATGAGTCTTGATACCTAAGAGCACCTTTCTACCTTTTTCTCCTTCAAGAATGTCTTGGTCATTATCAGCCCTCTGCATTTCCATATATATTTTAGAATTAGCTTGTCAAGTTGCACACCAAAACAAAATCCTGTTTCAGATTTTGATCGGAATTACATGGGATCATAAATCAATTTGAGGAAAACTGACATCGTAACAAAACTGAGTCCCCCAATCCATGAATATGGTGGATCCTTCCATTTATTTGTCTCCCTTAAGGTCTCCAATCATGTGTTATAGCTTTCTTCACAGAAATATTGCACATTTTTCTATTACTATTCTCAGGTACTTAATTTTTTCTATGCTATTAAAAATGGCCACTTTTTAAAAAAAATTCATTTTCTAACTATAGCTTGTATATAGAAATGCAACTAATTTTTATGTTAATTCTGTGTCCAGCAGCAATAAAGACTAGAATGGAAATAAATGAAACAGAGAATAGAAAAACACAGAAAATCAGTGAAAACCAAATTTCTCTCTTTGAAGAAATCAAACAAATTGATAAACTTTTAGCCAGACTGACAAAAAGAGTGAAAGAGAAAAAGTCAGAGAAAACACTCAAGTTACAAAAACCAGGAATGAAAGAAGAAACTTCACTTACCAAACTTACAGAAGCAGAAAGGAGGATTAGGGAATACTATGGACAACTGTACACCACCAAATGAGACAACCTAGATGAAATGGACAAACTCCAAGAAAGACACCATTACGAATTGAATTGTGTCTCCCCAAATTCATAGGCTGAAGTCCTAACCGCTAATACCTTAAAATGTGACCTTATTTGAAAACAGGATTGTTGTAGACATAATTAAGGGAAAGTCAAACTAGAGTGGGTAGGCCCCCCGTCCTTAACAGACCTGTGAGATGCGGACACAGCATCCCTACAGAGAGAACGCCATGCGAAGGTGGAGCAGAGATCAGAGCACAGCATCTACACACCCCAAACGCCCAAGAGCCAGCAAACCACAAGAAGCCAGGAGAGAAATACCGAGCAGATTCTCCCTCAAAGCCTCCAAAGGAACCAACTCTACCAAAACCTTGATCTCCAACTTCTAACCTCCAGAACCACGAGAATAATAAATTTCTGGTTTTTAAGCAACCCAGTTCTCGGCAGTTCATTACAGCAGGCCTAGAAAACTAATGCCAATGCAAACTACCAAAACTGACTTAAGAGGAAATAGAAAATCCTAGTAAACCTGTAAGTAAAGAGATTGAATTAATAATCAAAAAACTTCCCACAAAGAAAAGCCCAGGCCCAGACGATATCATTGATGAATTCTACCGAACATTTCAAGAATTAATACCACTTCTTTGTAAACTTTTCCTAAAAGGTCAGTACCAATTACCCTGATACCAAAACCAGACCAAAAAAAAAAAAATCACGAGAACTACAAACTAATATTCCTTATGAATATAGATGCAAAAATCATCAACAAAATGCTAGTAAACTAAATCCAGCAATATATAAAAAGATTATATACTATGACCAAGTAGGATTCACCCCAGCACTGTAAGACTGATTCAACATACAAAAATCAATTTTAAGTAATACAATGGAAGAAGGGAAGAAAAAACAAAAACCACATGATCATCTCAACAGGTACAGAAAAAGCATTTGATAAAATATAACACCCTTCACATTAAAAACATTCAACAAACGAATAGAAGGAAATTTCCTCAACCTGATGAAGAGCATCTATAAAAACCCACAGCTAGACAGAGACATCAGTTCTCATCACTTCTACTCCCCACTGTACTGGAGGGTCTAGCCAAGGAAATCAGGTAAGAAAAAGAATTTTTCTAGCAATCTATGAAACTCATTTTTTCATTCTAAAAATATTGCCTATAGATTTTTTTGGAATTTCCTACATTTACAATTATATCATCTGCTGAAAATGGTTTTGTTTCTTCCTTTTTCTAAAAAAAATTTTTTTTAATTTATTTATTTGAGAGACAGAGATAGCAAGAGAGAGCATGAGTGGGTAGAAGAAGGAGAAGCAGGGTCCCTGCTGAGCAGGGAGCCTGACTCGGGGCTTGATTCCAGGACCCTGAGATCATGACCTGAGCCAAAGGTCTGACTGAACCACCCAGGCACCCCTTGTTTTCTCATTTCCAACCTATATACAGTTTCGTTCTTTTTTCCTGCATTACTGCTCTGGCTACAATCTGGCGGAAGTAATGGGCACCCAGGCCTTATTCCTGTGCTCAGAGCAAAAGTTGTCAATGTTAAATACAGATTTAACTTTATTATAGCCTTTTAAAAAAAGATAATCTTCCCTTTTACTCCTGGCTTGCTGTAAGTTTTTAATCATGAATAGATAGTACATTTTACCACACTTCTTCTCTGTTTATCGAGATGATCATAAGACCGTCCTCCTTTAACCTGTTAGTGAGGTGGATTATAGTGATTATGTAATATGACACCTCCTATTCCTCTCTAAAACTAACCTGGTCAAAATATATTATTCTTATGTACTACTGCCTTTAATTTCCAAATATTTTACTTAGAATTTTTACATCTGTGTTCCTAGAACATGAAACTGGACTAGACTTTTGCATCCTGGATTTGTTCTTGTAGGGCTTTAGAATTAAGGTTAAGTTAGCCTTGTCCACTCAAGTCAGCCGACGAAACACTTGCTGAGCTCCTACTACGTGACCAGCACTGTCTGGGTGCTTGGTGAACTAAAAAGACAAAGATCCTTCTTTTTGTGGTGCTCACATTCCAGAGAGGGTGACAAAGTCAATAAAAAATACAATACACAGGCTTTAGAAGGTACAAAGTACTATAAGAAAAAAGAAAAAGAGTAGATATGATGAAGAGAAAATGATGGCAAAGGAATTAAGTTTGCCATTTTAAATGGGACTGCATCAGGAAAGTGGCATTGGAAAAAAGACTTGACGGAGAAGAGGGTGTCAGTCCTGCAAACATCTCTGACAAGTATTTGCAGGAAAAGGGGAGAGCCAGGACAAAAGCGGAGGGCGGAAGTGTGCTGGCATGTTCAAGGGGGCACACGGGTCAGCATAAATGAGGGAGAATGCCCAGGTGTGAGAGAGGAGGCTAGAGCGGGGACAAGGGCCATGTCACTTGGATTCTTGCACACGACTGGAAGGACACGGTCTGAGTGAGGTTGGAACAGGATCATCCCGGCTCTGTGTTGAGCACGACTCTACAGGAACAGGTGGTAGCAAGAATAAGGCGTGGGAGAAAGAGAAATGGTGAAGAGTGATTTCGCGAAGGCAGAATCAACAGGATTTCCTGACTGACGGGATCTGAGGATCTGTCCTCAGAGGACAGAGAGCAACGACCCACCGTCTGACCTGTGTGGAAGGAAACGCCACTACCAACTAAAACGGATACAAAGGACCCCAGGCTGGAGCGCATTTGGACACAAGGAACAGGAGGTCAGTTATGGACAAGGTGCCGTCTAAGAGAGCTATCAGGTGTTCAAGGGCAGATGTTAATTAGGTGATTAGATGTTTTAAGTCTGGAGTTTAGGAAAAAGGTCTGGGTTAATGACATAAATGTAAAATACATTTCATCATATGCAGATATGCAGAGATTTTCATGTTATCTCTTCAGTGATTTCTAGTATAACCGTACTGTGGTCTACAACACACTCTAGGACAGGGGTTGGCAAACCGTCTCTGAAAGGTCCAACCTGTAGGCCACAGATGGTCTCTACGACCTATTCTTTGTATTTCTATTGCAGCCCTTTAAAAATGTAAACAATCACCCTTAGCTTGTGGACATAAAAAAGGCCATGGGCTGGGGCAGCTGGGTGGCTCAGGTGGTTAAGCATCCAGCTCTTGGTTTCGGCTCAGCTTGTGATCGCAGGATCTCAGGGTCATGAGATGGAGTCCCATGCCGGGCTCCACGCTCAGCCCGGAGTCTGCTCCAGATTCTCTTTCCCTCTCCCTTTGCCCCTCCCCCTCACGCTTGCCACAGGCAAGTGGCTGACCTGTTCTAGAGCCCCAACAGCCACTGTGTGAGCCCCCAAGCAGCACACGCAGAACATTTCCATCACGGCGGGAAGACCGACTGGACAGACAGGACAATTCTACACTCTAATTTCAATACTCTGAAATTAAAGCACGTGGTCTATGGTACAATTGTGTGTGTAAAATAAAAAACCTCTAGGGGAAAAGAAAGATAAGGAGAGACAGGACAACTCAGTGACTGGGGATACATAGAACCTGTCCCATCCTTGTAAAACTCGGGCTATGGATTTTGCTTTACGGGGAATAGGAGAGGGAGGGGCACTCCTACAGAGGCTTCAGCTCTCTTGTCCTGAGTCAAGCCCCAATTTTAAGTTCAAATAATATTAATAAAAATAATACTTAATAACATTTACTGGGCAATTTGCTAACTGCCAACCTCTGTTGATTTAGAGTCACTGACTCAGCGACCACATGAAGCAGATATTATCATCTCCTTTTACAGATGAAGGAAGGGAGGCCCCGTGAGGACAGTGTGGTACTTGCCCAGGCTCAGTCACCCATAAGTGGCAGAGCCAGAATTCAAGCCCAGGCAGTCCTGCTGCCAAATCTGGCTCGCCTCCATGTGAACCACCAGGTGCTCTTCTACCCTCTAGTAAAGGGAAGACACCTTCATAACACCAGCTCTCTTTCCAACTGCATCTCCTGCTGCTCTTTCAAAAGCAGCCTCTTTTCTCCTCTACCAATTTTCTCACGATCTCCCTGTTGTGACATCTGGGTTTTGTCATCCTGCAGCAACTCCCTGCAATCCTCTAACTCATCTTCTTTTTAAATTTCTTTTCAGTGTAACAGAATTCATAGTTTTTGCACCACACCCAGTGCTCCATGCAATGCGTGCCCTCCCCAATACCCACCACCAGGCTCCCCCAACCTCCCACCCCCCCCGCCCCTTCAAAACCCTCAGGTTGTTTTTCAGAGTCCATAGTCTCTCATGGTTCATCTCCCCCCCAATTTCCCTCAACTCCCTTCTCCTCTCCATCTCCCCATGTCCTCCATGTTATTTGTTATGCTCCGCAAATAAGTGAAACCATATGATAATTAACTCTGCTTGACTTATTTCACTCAGCATAATTTCTTCCAGTCCCGTCCATTCTAACTCATCTTCTGCTTATGAAACTCTCTTTCCTATCTGGGACGTGTTCCATGCTAGAGAGATGGCACTCTCTCTGTGGTGCCCCCTCCAGAGGCCTGCGACCCAGGCCGAGGCAATCTGACTACACCATTACACCGGGTCATACTGATGGGCTCAAGAATGGCCCAAAGGCCCCACACTTGACTGATCTTTCCTATGATGTAATATATCAACTCTGCTAGCTGTTCCCAGGAAATGAGGAACTTTAAGGACAATGTATCCCTGGGAATGCCAGCACCTTCTCTGCCACACTGAGGGCCACCCAGAGGAACCCAGAGGAAAGGAATGCAGACATCAGTAAATCCCACACTATCCCCTGCAGAGTCAGTCAGTTCCTTTTCGTGTTGCTGGTTTAAACCGGTGGAGCTGGGTTTCTAGCCATGCTCCCAGATTCAAGCATGTATCTCATTCTTGCTTCTGAGCCTTGTTCAGCTGACTGCTTCTGATCTTCCAAACGCTATTTCCTTCTCGAAGCTAAACTCAGCAAGGCCTCTAGGAGGCCTTCCCCAGTTACTCGGCCCACTATCACTTCCCTTTACTCTGACTCTTCAGTGGGCATTATCTGTCACCACAGATTTAAGCATGCGTGACACAGCTTTGTGTTTATTAACCTGATCCCACAATCTGGACGACTAGAACCAGGAGTCTCACCCGCACACGCTCATACCATCCCGCAGCTGTGTCCTGATGACGCTGCTCCCTCTCCCTGAGCCCAGCTCCAGGGCACCCGCCTCTGACACTCGGCGCACGCCCAGCTCCTCCGGGCAGCTCTTACCTCTGGCCTCCCAGCGGGGTTTACTCTCCATCCTCAGAATCCTACAGTATTTCACCTGACCTCTTTAGACAGTATTCATCTGTCTCTCTCTCCTGTCACACCACCTTGTACGCTATATGTATCTGCACCATCACAGAGGACTGGCGGAACGAATGGATTTTAAAGAGGATCTCAAGCGCAGACCTAGACCTGGGTCAGACTGCTGGTGACAAAAGGCCTGTTGTAAACACGGGCCTCCGGGAACACAGCCACCTCAGGTCTCACGTTCCCCAACAGGCTGGAGAGTCGGTGATGACATCACCATCTCTTTCTGGCCACGACGGCCTCGGCCCATGAGGCGCACAACACGAGTGCGCAGACTTGGACTAAGGTGAGGACTGAGCTGGCTGACAATAGTTATTACACAACAATGAGAGATGTTTTGGTGCTGGGATCATGGGACCTCATTCTAATACACTGAACCGTGCAGCTGTTTGTAACAAAATTTTACTTTAAGTCTAGGTAATTCCCAGCAAGCCACCATCTTTACTTTTTAAAATCAAACATAGTGACTCTCACACCCTAAAAATTACAAATATGTGTGAAATTTAACTCATCGAAATCTTTTTAGGAAGCATGTATCATTTCCAAAAAGTTTTGTGAACTTTTAAAAACACCTGAGAAACAGAAAAACCAACCTCAGGTCCGGAATGTATAGTCAGGAAACTTTCCACAGCGGTCAGAGTGCCTATGAGAGCAGCAGAACAGGAGAGTCAAGTCAAATAAAATCCACACAACTAAGACATGCAGAATGCATTATTCCTATTTTTAAAAGATTTTATTTACTTATTTGAGAGAGAGAGCACAAGCAAGGTGAAGGGCAGAGAGAGAAGCAGACTCCCCGCTGAGCAGGGAGCCCAACAAGGGGCTCGATCCCAGGACCCCGGGATCATGACCTGAGCCAAAGGGAGACGCTTAACTGACTGAACCACCCAGGCATCCCAAAATATAGCAATTTCTCAAGACTGGTCTTCCTAGTTTTAATTCCAAAGAAAACAAAATCATGGGGCCTTGGAAAGCTGACCCTGAGAAAGAAAGGTTTTAGAAACCTGGTCATCAACAATGATGAGAACCACAGTCATCTAAATGTTGCCTGGTGGCCGTGGATAAACACCTAGATCATGAAGTGTAATCCCGAGAGGATTCTGAGGTTTGCTCCGAGAACGCTGCCTGGGTTTATGGCCTGATGATCTACCCTTGCCACAGAAAGAACATGGACCGCCTAAGGCCACACACAGTACACGTGGACAGCTTGTGCCAGTTAGTGAGGGCACTTGTTGAAATGCTCCCTCTTAGGGTTCGGTATCTGAAAACAAAGTTGTTGGGGTTTTTTTTTTTTAAAGATTTTACTTACTTATTTGACAGAGAGAGAGAGCGCATAAGCAGGCAGAGAGGCAGGCAGAGAGAGAGGGAAGCAGGCTCCCCGCTGAGCAGAGAGCCTGATGCGGGGCTCGATTCCAGGACCCCGGGATCATGACCTGAGCCAAAGGCCAAGGCTTAACCCACTGAGCTACCCAGGTGCCCCTGAAAACAAAGTTTTAAAACAAGGCTTAAAGTATTATTTCTCCCTTAAAAAAGACCTATTCAAAATAACAGAAACTATTAAATATTTAAAAACAACCTTAGTAAGAAATATGTAAAATTATCATGAAGAAAATGTCTGAACTTTAGAGACTTAAGTTGATAAATGGAGACCTACCAAATCAATGATTTTAAGATTAAGTGTTTTAAAGACGTTCAGTTGGGGGGTGCCTGGGAGGCTCAGTCAGTTAAGTGACCCATCTTGGTTTCAGTTTAGGTAGGATCGAGCCTGGGATCAAGTCCCACATCAGGCTCCACACTGAGCGTGGAGTTTGCTTGGGACTTTCTCTCCCTCTTTCCCTCCCACCACCCAACACTCACTCACACTCTCTCTAAAATAAGTAAATAAACTTAAAAAAAAAAAAAAAAAGAGATGCTTGTGTTCTTTTTATTTGGAATGGTTCTAGCATTTCATCACTGAGTATGATATTGGCTTTTCTGACATTTTCTGACATTAATTATGTTAATGATATTGGCTTTTCTGACATTGGCTTTTCTGACATTTTCTGACATTAATTATGTTAATTATGTTAATAAAGTATTCTATTACTAAATTCCTAAAAACCCGCAATCAGTAAATGACATGAATTGTCAAATCATTTACTGAGATGGCCATCTAGCTTTTCACCCTCAATATTCTGATGTGATGATGACATGACTTCCTAATAAGCCTTGGCTTTGATATATTCTTTTAAAATGCCATTGAAGATTATTAAAAATTTAGCATTTTTTTGACTACTAATTTCACAAAGCAAGGCTTATCTGTAGCTTTCTTTCTTCTTTGGGTGCTATCTATCCGGGACTTTGGTTTGAGTTATGCTAACTTTTTGCTATAAACTAGAACACTTTCCATCTTTTTAAGCTCTTAGGATAGTTTATATGACATTGGAGTTACCTGTTTCATGTCATTTTCTAAATGGACCCTTTTAAAATATGCATGACATTACTAATTTCCATTGTTTTAACAAAATATTGATTTTTTCCCTTTTTTTTTTTTAAGATAAAGGGTTTTTAGTTCTAAACTGGTATTATTCACATCAAAAAGCTCTCAAGAAGAGCATAACAGGGGGTCTGGGTGGCTCAGTCAGTTAAGCATCTGCCTTTGGCTCAGGTCATGATCTCTGTGATCTCAAGGTCCTGGGATCGAGTCCAGCATCAGGCTCCCTACTCAGCAGGAGCCTGCCTCTTCCTCTCCATTTGCCTCCCCCCAGCTCATGCTCTCTCTCATTCTCTCTTGCTCTCTTTCTCTCAAATAAAATCTTTTTTAAAAAAATTAAACTTTTGGGACGCCTGGGTGGCTCAGTTGGTTAAGCGGCTGCCTTTGGCTCAGGTCATGATCCCAGCGTCCTGGGATCGAGTCCCACATCGGGCTCCTTGCTCGGCAGGGAGCCTGCTTCTCCCTCTGCCTCTACCTGCCACTCTGTCTGCCTGTGCTCGCTCTCTCCCTCTCTCTCTGACAAATAAATAAATTTTTTAAAAAATTAAACTTTTAATTATAATAGTTACATCAATTATATTTTTAAATGTGTTAATTCCTAAACCAACCAGGTTGGATTATAATGGCTATCAGAAATTCTTTTTCCAGAAGTTTTGCAGCTTTAACCATAACTAAGTTCAGACAATGGACAATCCCTCATTTTGGAATACACACGGTACTAAGGGCATCTTAAAAAATTGTCGAAACTAAGCAAGTGGGGTTTTAAAATTTTTAATTTCTTTTAAAGATTTTATTTATTTATATGACAGAGAGACAGAGGGAGAGAGAGCGCTTACAAGCAGGGGGAACAGGAGAGGGAGAAGCAAGCTCCCCACTGATCAGGGAGCCCAATGCGGGCTCCAATCCAGGACCCCAGCACCCGAGCCGAAGGCAGACGCCCAGCCAACTGAGCCACCCAGGCGCCCCTTAAATTTATTATTTATTTATTTATTTATTTTTTTAGAGAAGGTGAGTGGGGGTGGGAGGAGCGTGAATCCCAAGCAGGCTCCACGTCCAGCGCAGAGCCTGACACAGGGCTTGATCTCACAACCCTGAGATTACCACCTGGCCAAAATCAAGAGCTGGATGCCTAAACAACTAAGCCACCCAGGTGCCCCAAACAAATCATGTGTTTGAACATTACCCATTTATAGTTATATCTCTCTTCCCAATTAGATTTTAGTTCATCACAGTTATAAACATGAAAATTTTCTATTATTAAATTCAATTACTGCTTAGTGATTGATAATTACCGTTCATCTTATTTCTGGTATATATTACCCCCAGATCTGCTGGAATGGAGTCAAAACCACTGCTTCCAATGATATAAGATCCTTTTTCTGCAGCTTTCTCATGATACTTCCAATACATTAATTCCAAAAACTAAAAAATTCAGGACAAAAATCTGAATCAGAGCTATACAGAAACATGTACAACAGCATTAAATGACAGACCTTAAAAGACAAAGCAATTACATTGTGAAAATGCTAACCAATGTGGCTTTGTAGTGAAATATTAACTGTGGAAATGTTTTTCACTTTTTCAGCAAATACTTACTGTACATCTATCACATGGCAACTGGTGTGGGGCAAGGGCTGATCTGACTTAATGACACTATTAACTTTTGCAGAATGACTTCTAAATTCAAAAGTAATATCTATTAAGAAAAACTAAATGAATATGCAAAAAACCCCACAAAGACAGCAGGAACACATCACCTAAACTGTATCACACAGAGGGGGCATCACAACAGACATGGGTCGGCACATACGCATGGTTGGGATGAACAATGTGGAGAGGAAGGGGTGGAAGGGGAGGATAATGTCTGTTCAAATCCTCCACCTGTTTTTACAAATCACTTTTAGAACAGTTCTAGATTCACAGAAAATCGGAGTAGTGGAGAGTTCCCATGTACCCTGACCCAGTTTCTCCTATGGTTAAGAGTTTTCTGTTAACATTTGCTACAATTAATAAACCAACATTGATAACATTATCACTAAAGACCATACTTTATCCAGATTTCCCTAGTCTTCACCTAATGTCCTTTTTCTCCCCCCGGATCCCACATCACATTCATCTGTCATGTGTCCCGAGGCTCCTCTTGGCTGTGACAATCTCCTCAGACTCTCAGGACCCTGACGGTTTTGAGGACTTTGGATCAGGTATTTTGTAGCATACCCCCCTGTTGGAATTCTTCTCCTGACCAGCATGGGCTTACAACTTTTGGGGGGCGGGGGGAGACCGCAGGGGTAAGGTGCATTTTGTCACATTCTATCAAGGGTATGTACCGTCACTGGGACTTATCAGTGTGGACGGTGGCCCTGAATGCCCGGCTGAGCATTTGTCAGGTCTTGCCACCATCAAGTTATTCTCTTCTTCCCTCCCTTCTGTACTGTTCTCTTGGGGAGGGAGTGACTGTGGGGCGCCCCCGGAGGAAGGGGTGGTGAGTCATGCTCCCGCCTCAAGGGTGGAGTAGTTACGAAAGCTCTTTGGGATTCTTCCACAGAACATGTCTCTACTCATCCCTTTGCCCATTTTTAATTCGGTGATTTGATTTGTATAACTGCCTTGTAAGAGTCCTTTATTCAGTCTGGATCTTTATTAGATTTTGAGATCACTTTTACTGTAGTTTATAGGACACTTTAGGAATGTTTCATCATTTTCTTTGCTGTGGGATTTTTTTTTTTTTTGTAAGACAAGAATTGGTTTCTGTTTCATTCAGGTTTCCTACCTCTTGACTCGATTTTGGTAATTCACACTTTCCTAGTCTTTTCCAGTATGTTACAATATCGGCACACTGGTGAGGACAGTGGCAGAGACTGCAGGGACAGATGAGGTGACAGTTCTCGAGGAACTGGGGTAGCTTGGTGCTTGGGGACGCTCCACTTCCTGCGCCCAGGCAAACCCCAGCGGGAGCCCCGCTTCTACTGAGCGGAGGCAGGACTCAGCGGCAAGACTTAACCCCCCGCAGCTTCAGATTCCTCATCCACAAAACCGGCAAGACGACACCGACTTTACAGGAACGTGGAACATTCAGATGACACAAAATGCTGGGTTCGCAGAGTGTCGGGCGTGCGGTAAGCACTCGAGTGTGAGTGTCTACAATGTTTATATTTGGAGGATTTTACACTTCCTTTTGTGTAATGCTGTAAAGATGTCTGGGTACAAAAAGGGAATTCGTTATGAAAACGTTACAAAAGTGAGATTCTAAGAATTTACACACGGGGCACCATTTAAATTAAGCCCTCTCACAGAATGCGGAAGCTAAAGAAACCAGCACATCCTACACACAAAACACCTGGAATAAATGAGGTGGTAAGGCAGAAAAAATCCAAGAGAACGGAAGACCTGACCATCGCACTCTCCTTCAAGCCATCAGTGGAACCGCGCGTCCCAGCATGAGGGAGGGGTCCCCGACTTCTAAAACAGGTCCGCGAGACGGCACTAAATAGTCCCCCATCTTACAGACAGCTGTGTTGGTAAAGCCCTTCTTTCTTCTTCATTTTACATACCTGAGGTTCTCCACAGATGTCAATACAGCTCGTTCCATTTTCGATACATGCTTTTACTACAGGTTCTCCATAAAATCGATACTGGGGGGAATAAAGAAAACCAACCGTTTACTCTCACTTAGCAAGCCTGAAGATTGATTGACTGACTGAGTGAGTGATTTGAGAGAGAATGTGTGCACATAACAGGGCAGGGTCAGAGGGAGAGAGAGAATCTCAAGCAGAGTCTGGGCTGAGCACAGAGCCCAACCTGGGGCCCGATCCCACAACCCTGAGATCATGACCTAAGCCTAAATCCAGAGTCAGACACAGAACTAACTAAGCCACCCAGGTGCCCCTTACTTAGCAAGCTTAAATGAATGAAATGCCATTGAGTTTTGCAAGTAGAGTCTTAGTTATTAATCAAATATTCATAAAGGAGCCGAAAATTTGAGAAAAATCACGTAACTGCACCACACCACTTCTCACAGTGTGAACGAAGGCACGATGTAATTAGAGGAACGTGTGCTAACCTTTAACTGGAAATCAAACAGGAAGTTTTATAGACCAAGTGATTCATTCGAGTTGAATTCTAAAGAACAAGGATTTGCCAGCAAAAAGAAAAATCCAGATAAAGAGAAAAGTATATGTGAAGGTGTGAGAAAGGGTAAGGGTAGCTGAAGCTCAGAGTAGTTGAAAGGGACGTGACAAGAGACGGGCCTGGAAGGAACACTGGGGCCAGGTCAGGACTACTAGACTCTCCTGGAGAATCCTAAGTAGGACAGTGGTGTAAGGTTTACAGAAAACACACATCACTCTGCCTGACCCACTAGAAAACAACACCCATGGCTGCTAAGAAATGACAAAGGGCGGAAGTAAGGAAGGGGACGGCTACACCAAGGATAAGACTGTTAAAGAGATAGAAGTGACTGGGCTTGCTGATTAGACGGACAAGGGGGCCAATGGCCCGGGGGGGCCTACTGGTCCTATTAGTCAAAATACAGACCAACAGGAAGAGGAGAAAGTTCATTTGTTGCCATGATTGGCCTGGCTCTCCACAAAATTTGCAAGTGAGAAACCTAGAAGCCGTTTTTTTACTCCACCTGGAAGTCACCAGGTTTTACGAATTAGTTCCCTGAAAATCTCAGATCAGTTCCGTCCCCTCTACACATCCAAATCTGAGTTCATACCCTTACCACCTTTCATGCGATTTACTGTACACAGTAACCAGTTTCCCCGAAGCCAAGATAGTCCCATGGCCAAAGAAACACCAAATCATTATTCTAAAATAAAAATCTGATGTTATCTGTTTCATTGTTTCATTGCGTACACACACGAACACACGCACGCACGCACATATATATATAGATAGATAGATACATATATATCTCCTAAAATCCTTTGCTAGCTCCGCAGTGCCTATTATCTACTATAGGAGAAAGTCCAAACTTCTTAGCATGTGACGAAAAGCATCAGGTCACACACAGGTCACAACCCCTTCATCCCCATATTCCAACAGCTCTCAACTGCCTATCATCTCCTAATTGTGCTACTTCTTCGCCCTCCACTCCCTGGAGCCCCCTCCCCTGCTGGTGGCTGCCAGGCTAGCTCCTGGCCCTCCAGTCTCAGCCTTCTGGCCTTGGCTTAACTTCCCAGGGCCCAGAGAGTGAGCTACAGCCTGTTGGCTACTGGGTTTACCTACAAGTACTGGCGAGCGGCAGTAAAGCATTAATGAACTTTCTGAAATAGTAACAGCTCCTTCTGGAAACAGAATGTGCCTCCCTCTCCGCCACAATCCCCCCCAATCCCTATATTGTATTCTGTCTCAACTGGTCCACCTTCTCTCTCCTCCCGGCAATCTGAGGTTGAGACTTCAACACTAACATCCCTATATTAATATATATTTTTTTGTTTTTCTCTACTTTCTAACCTGTGCTTTTATGAAATAAATGAACAAACGGTAACAATCCTTGATCTCAGAGGAGACATTTCTCCCCAGCGAAGCCAATCAGCTTATAGGTCAAAACTGCGATCCTGTTCTCAGCATTCCACATCCTAACGTGGCCTAACGTGGCTGTCTCCCACGGAGGCAGGCTTGCCTCAAGGGGCCCACAGACCCATTCCCTCAGTTATGGAAATAAAATCAGTATGTTCATTCATGCTTTTTTTTTTTTTAAGGAAACACAAAGGGAAAAATAAAGCCTCATTAACAGTTAATACATGAATTGACTTGGGCATGTTCCCTGGGCCACTTGACGTGGTCCTGTGTTGAATGGAAGCTATACAAGGGACCCTGAGGGCAGCCTGGGAGTGTGCCTCATGCAGAGGGGCCCACGGTGAGGCCCTCATGCCCTCATTCATTCATTTTCGGTATATTTCAACTGAATGCCTGTTTACACATGCCTAAGTAGTTTTACAGATATCCTGTTTTTTAACTAAATAAACCTTCACAAAATAGACAAAGAGGTAAAAACAAACAAACAAAAACCTGCAAAGAAACTGGTAATGACCCCAAACTTGGAAAGTGAAAATGCCAATCCCAGGAGAGCCCAGGAAGGAGCAAGATTTGGGGCAAAAACCTAGGGACTCAGATGCCCATGAATTATCCAGGTGGAAACACCAAGAAGGCAGCCGGACCTAGCAATCTGGTTTCGGTGGCAGTCCTCACTGGAAGCTAACGTGGGCGCCATCAGCATACAGATGGCATTCGAAACCTGTCGACCACAACCCACGCTGAGAAATCCACTTCATGTGGCACCCAATATGTACAAATATACACAAATATACCGAACTGAAACACGTTTCATAAACCAGCACTCACCCATATTACATGTAATTCACCCTATTTTCTATTCTAGGCTACCTGATCATTTTCTTTTTAATGCTGAGTCTCAACTCACTACACTACACTGTTCAAAAATCCTGGCCCAAGATGGACAAGTAGGAAGCACCAAAGACCTCTCTTAAAAACAAAACAAAACAAAAAAAACCCACACAAATGAAAACCAACCTTCTGGGTTTCTGTCTGGCATGATGACAAGTTCTGGAGATAAGATGGTGAGGGTTACACAACACTGTCAACGGACCAAATGCCACTGGTTTGTACACGGAGAAATGGCTAAAATGGTCATTTTGGTTGTGTGTGTTTTATCACAATACTAAATACATTTTTTTTTAAAGTCTGGCTCAGAGAGTGTAAACAGAGGAGTTTGTAAGGCTCGAGCTCTGAGCCTCTGGTACTTACAGGAAGATGAGATTATCCAACAGAAGGGAGGGGGACAGAGCTGGCGGAAAACCAGGGAAGGACCATACCCCAGAAGCCAAACGCAGGAGGACGTGACCGAGGGGGACAAATGCCGAGAGCCCGGATCCAGGTGAGAGTGGGGAGCTGGTGAGGGCGAAGCAGACCAGGCTCCCTGAAGCAAAGAGGTTTCCAGAAGTTGGGCAAGAGTGGCTGAGGATGGAGTGGGAGCTGAGAAAGTGGATGTAGAAGGGGAGAGAACGCGTGCAAGGAATTTAGCTGCAAAGGGGGCACAGAAACAGTCCAGAAGAAGGGCAGATGTGATAAAAATGTCGACATGGGGTCTTCAAATCCTCAAAACAGGGAAGGCAGAGTCAGAGTAATGCAGGTGCGCAGGTGAAGAAATTCTCTTTCAATAGCTTCAACTGCCATAGCAAAAAAGAAAAAAAAAAAAGGAAATAAAATCATCAGATCAGGGACGCCTGGGTGGCTCAGTCGGTTAAGCGGCTGCCTTCGGCTCAGGTCATAATCCCAGCGTCCTGGGATCGAGTCCCACATCAGGCTCCTTGCTCGGCAGGGAGCCTGCTTCTCCCTCTGCCTCTGCCTGCCTGTGCTCGCTCTCTCGCTCTCTGACAAATAAATAAAATCTTAAAAAAAAAAATCATCAGATCACCAAAGGAAGAGGGAGAGGAGGCTAAAAACTTGATGACAAAAAGGACACAAAGCCGCTGTTTCAAACAGCAGGAGAGAGAACAGTCCAGGCAGGTGGGGTTAGGGTGGCTGGAGGTTTGTCACCACATACTTAAAGAGGGACCGTCAACAAGGGGACGCACTTTCTCCAGTCACACAGAGCTATGGGATTACTGGCTGACAGGGGGTGCAAGTTCAGGTAAGGTAAATGGGACTGGAATAACTGGAAAAAGTTTTGGTGATTCAAAGAGGCACCTGCACCCCAATGTTCATAGCAGCAATGACCACAATACCCAAACTGTGGAAAGAGCTTAGATGTCCACTGACAGATGGAGGGATAAAGAAGATGTGGTATATATAACGGAATACTATGCAGCCATCAAAAGAAATGAAATCTTGCCATTTGCAATGACCTGGATGGAGGTAGAGTGTATTATGCCAAAAAAAAGTCAGAGAAAGAAAAATACCCTATGATTTCACCACTCACATGTGGAATTTAAGAAACAAAACAGATGAACACAGGGGAAGGAAAGGAAAAACAAGATGAAAATTGAAGGGGAGGCAAACCATAAGAGACACTGAACTCTAGGGAACAAACTGAGAGTTGCTGGAGGGGAGGTAGGCGGGGTGATGGGATAACTGGGTGATGGGCATTAAGGAAGGCATGTACTGTAATGAGCAGTGGGTGTTATAGGAAACATTCTACCTCTGAAACTAATTTTTAAATAACAAAGAGAAACACACAAACACACACACACACACACACACACACACACACACCCAGCTTTGGGTTTTTCCAGAATACTGGGGTAGGAAGGACAAGGAGGTTGGCTGAGGATA
This sequence comes from Mellivora capensis, assembly GCA_004024625.1. Lineage (NCBI taxonomy): Eukaryota > Metazoa > Chordata > Mammalia > Carnivora > Mustelidae > Mellivora > Mellivora capensis. The sequence goes on along the minus strand of PISX010004201.1, from coordinate 34,938 downwards.
TACAGAAGAGAATGGTTGGAGCAAGAGAGCACAGAACCAAAAGTAATTAGGAATGAGATTAATCTAAACAAACAATTTAAATACATTTTTACTGGATAATCAAAAAACCTTTCTGCTTTCATTTAAAATGTGATTATCAGGGGCACCTGGGCGGTTCAGATGGTTAAGCAACTGCCTTTGGCTCAGGCCATGATCCTAGCGTCCTTGAGATCAAGCCCAGCACTGGGCTCCTGGCTCAGCAGGGAGTCTGCTCCTCCCTCTTCCTCTCCGCCCCCTCATGCTCTCTCTCTCTCTCTATCTGTCTCAAATAAATAAATAAATAAAATCCTTTAAAAAATTGTTTTAAAAAAATGATTATCAATCCCCTAGATGCTTAATTTTCAAACATTCTGGCAACTGTGATGGCTTCCACAGATCAGTAAATGTCACCAACATCCACCCTGGGACACAGGCCAGAAGTGTGTCCTCCATGTTCAGAACAACAACAACAGCGGATGGTTCTAATCTCGAAGCATCCTCTGATCCCAACCATTCTCAGCACCTCTTCTACTCCCATCCTGTGCTCGGCTTGCCTGGACTATTCCCCCGCTGGTCCCCTATTACCCCTTTTCTCTCTCAGAAGACAAAGAACTACAAAACCATACATGAGCTCGTGCTCTGGCTTTCAACCATTCAAAGACTCTGCACACTTCAAACCCTGACCTGGCCTGCCATACCCTTGGACCTAACTCCTGGGTTCCTCTCGGACGTGACCTCCCACCTCTGCCCTCTCTGGCATTCCTGTCCTGCAAACACACGCTCATCTCGGGACATCTGTAGCTGCCCTTCCCTGCAGCACCCTTCTCAACTACTCCCACAGCTACCCCCCTCACCTCACTCGGGGCTCGACACTAATGTCAGGTACCGATGACCATCCACCTCAGAGACTCATGTGCCAATCCCTCTGTCTCCTTATCCTGCTTGATTTTTCTTCAAAGCGCTAATCACTACCTACAATTATAACCTTAGTTTTCTGTCTCACCCCCTGGACTGTAAGGACCATGAGGGATTTTCAATTTTGTTCACCTTTATGTCTCAGGTACCCACACTAGAGCAGTACCCATGTAATAAACATTCAATGAAGATTTGTACTGAATACGTAATAGAGGAATATCATTTAATCAGTAAATAAAAAATATATTAGGGGCACATGCTCAAACTTTTTTTTACTTAAGAAGCATGCAGTAAGAAAAAAAAAAAAGCTGGCAATCAGAGCTGTAACCAATGAAGGAACCAGGAGCCAGTCCCTGAGGTAGTGCCACCAAGAGTCTGACTCTCTCTCAGGAAACTTGGGTCACATCCACTGGCTCCTCAAAAGGAATGAAAACTCCCCCACACGGGCTTGAAGTCCTGAACCAACTCTTCTGTGCTCTGTCCTTATGTTCCTCTGGAATATCAAATACCAGACTCTGCTGGAAATGAATACATTGCTTGTTCCAACACAAAACCGGGTGGATGACTTACTGGCCCCACACAATTGAGGACAACTGCTGCCTGTTTAGCCATTTCATCTAGTGAGGCTGGATTCGTGATATCACAAATTATTATTCCAACTTCGGATGGGAGTGTCGGTCTTCCTGAAATAAGAAATAAATGTCTGAAGCAAATCCTGAAACAGCATTAAATCTTCCAGATCGTCTTTTTATAGAAATCAGGGATGGCAAATTTACTAAATATACTAACAAGAGGTAAAATTTTTAAAACCAGGTAATTAAAAAAAAGAAGAAAGAGAAAGTTATAAGGAATATGGAGTTAACGCTACAGATTGCTAAAGAAAAACATCATTAAGCTTTAACAAAATCTAACTTAAGCAACATGCAAAGAGTAACCCTGTGTAAATGACAATTTCACAATCATTTAGATACCGAGTAGATGACTGTCCTGATTTCTTCTCTGTTGCAAGAATTCCATTATAAAAGTTTCTCATCAACTACCAACCAATGACATATGACAAAATACGGGGGGGAGGGGGCGGTAAAAAGGGGTTGTTAACATCGACATGAGAACAAAAAAGGACTCTGAGATAGAAAGCCCAGTCTAGGTAAGAACACTCATTATAGACTTATAATGAGTAAATTACTGTAATTAGCGGAATGCAGGTTTTGATGGATCAAGGTATTCCCCACAATAATGGAACCTGGGCATTACGCGGGAGCCCTAGGGAGCCTCCCCGCACAGACCCCGGAAGGACAAACGCTCGCTGCGGGCGACCCGAACCCCCGCCCGGAGCGGGAAGCCGCCCACCCCGCCTTTACCCAGCTTCAGGGCAGCCCTCTCCACCACTCGCTGCAGCTTCTCCCGCGAGCGGCCCGCCACGGCCCAGGGCAGGCGGGGGCTCAGCCCCGGGATCACCTGCTCCCGGGCCACCTCCTGGACCACGAACTGGCCGGTGAAGCCAGACGCGCCCAACACCACCAGGTGGAAGGGCCTCGCCTCGGTCGCCATGACTAGCCCACAGCGAGCCGAAGCCCGGGAAGGGTGGAGTCCTCCGCGCCTGCGCCTTACGCAGCGACCCCAGTACCGGGCGCAGCAACGGCCTCTTCCGTCGTCGCCGCCGCAGCCAGCGCGCCGGGCTCCCGACGCCCCGCACGCTCCGCCACGCAAGGGCCACGCCCACGCCCGCGCCCGCGCCTGGTGCGCGCGCGAGAGCGTCGCACAGGGAAGGAGTTGGCAGCAATTCCTGATGTCTGCGGGGACCCCGCACCGGGAGAACTGTTTTCCAAGCTCTAAGGCCGAGGAGTGTTCGCGAAGCCGGAACAGAGCAGGTGGAGGGTGAATGGGTTCTGGGGCCCAAGGCCGCAGCGCCCTGGACCGCAAGCCCCTGACCCCATCACACCGGGTCCCCCTCCGCCCTCCGCCCAGGGACTTGGGGATCCCCTTCATGGTTGTCACTGCCCTGCGGCTCCCTGGGGGAAACAACTCCCAGAACTAGCCTGCATTTGAGCAGGGAGGTTAGGGAGATCCTCCAAATGCGAAAGAAATAAGTTTCTTGAGCTGCGCGATTCATATATCCAGAAACATTTTAATACATTTAAATGAATTAGTAGATGCATGGGGGAGAAGAGCCATCTCCGGGTACAGAAGAATTCCAAATAATTGTGTAGTTACTACTTCCTCCCGGAGAGGAGCTTACCTTTAATCCCTTTGGATATAAGATTTGCTTAGTGACTTGTGTTAACCTTAAAAAGAGCCCTGCCCCCTACTTCACCAGCAAAACCGGGATTAATCAGAAATAGCAGAGAATTGGAATTCCGGAGAAATGAGATATGGCAAAATCAGATGCAAGTCCCCAGAACAAAGGAGGGGAGCCCTTATTTACAGAAGAAAAGAGGAGCCCGAGAAGGATTTCATATACAAAAAGTCCATTGGAATAAACTGGGAGCTCAGATACTTAACCAAATGAACCCCCCAGGTGCCCCCAGAGGACTTGTTTAATAAAATTGGTATCATATCCATTCAATACCATCTATGCAAGTGGAGAAGAATGAGGGAGGCATACGCGTTGTGACACGGAAATTATTCAAGATACATTGTAAGTGAAAGGAGCAAGTTCACTAACAACATGAGAGCATAAATCCTCTATTTAAGATGGAAAGGATGTGTTCATCCTGATGAAACCTTGGGCAGAATACATGACAGGTCTTCCTAAAACAATCGCTGTAAAACGCTTGGGAATGTGCCTGACGCTTAGTAACTGCTCAGTGAATGGAAGCTATCATCAGCAGTGTTAGTGGTTATTACTGGGAAGTGGATCTGTGTGAATTAGGCAAGCAGAAAGGAAATTGTACATTAAAATTTTTACCTTCCTATATTGTTAAAACTTCTGAGCTTTTCAAACAAGTACACATTACTTTTATAATCATAATTTTTATTTTTTTAAGATTTTATTTATTTGACAGAGAGAGACAGTGAGAAAGGGAACACAAGCAAGGGGGTGTGAGAGAGAGAGAGAGAGAGAGAAGCAGGCTTCCCACTGAGCAGAGAGCCCAATGTGGGGCTCGATCCCAGGACCCTGGGATCATGACCTGAGCTGAAGCCAGACGCTTAACGACTGAGCCACCCAGCCGCCCCTATAATCATGATTTTTTAAAAAGAGCAGAAGCTGGCTTTGCAGAAGGGGCAGAGAAGCCTCTGGGAATCATATCTCGTCATCTGCAGTCCTGCCCCTTCATGGCACATGTTTGGGTCCATTGTAACACACAACAATATGTATAAATCTCACAAATGCTCCTTTGAGCAGAGAAAATTCAGGAAAGAAAGAGTAAATCTGTACCAGTCCCTTTATTCAAACTCCAAAGAGCACATCTGATCTACGGTGACAGGCGTCGTGGAAGAATTTGCTTTTGCATCGAGCAGTCTCAGAAGGTCAGGCTCTTCCTGAAGTAATCCTCCAAGGGATCCCTTCTCCACAGGGGACCAGCATAGAGGGTCATTTCAGCTCTAAGGGTAGCACCAAAGAGAAGGAGAGCCCCCTCGTCCTACAGGAGAAGACGAGGTTAGCTTGGGGTCAAGGTCACTGGCCACCCTCTTGGTGAAGTCAGAGACCCAGCCCTCTGCGACCTGGGGCCTGAAAAGAGAGGAGAATTCCTGGACTGCCAGGTTGAGGGTTTGCCAGGTGACATGGCTTCTCTCCTGGAGCAAACTGCAGCAAGACCCCTCTGAGCCCTCTCTTCAACAAGGCCTTGACCTTGGTCTCTACAGACTTGAACAAACACTGATACAGTTCATAATATATCAAGGCCGCCTTCCAAGGACGATGCTGGCTTAAAGTGCCTGCCTGAGGGAACTCCAGGCTGCCAAAAGAATTCAGTGTTTGTTCCAACCAGCTCTGAAGATAGGGCCCCGGCTTCCCAGCCTCTGCAGGAGGGTAGTAAGCTCTAATTAGCAAGCCCCAATGCTTCACGTAGACCTACCCCTTCTTCCCACTTTTTGTCATTCTTTTCTTCCTGGGTTCCCTCTTCCTTCACAGGCCACCTCGGTTAAGTTCAGTTTCTCTAGTGCAATAATGTATTATTGATTAAAATCTGCCCTTACCATTTCATCTGGTATCTGGTTTGTTTATTTTATTTTATTTTTTCTTTCTTTCTCTTTCTTTCTTTCTTTCTTTCTTCCTTCCTTCCTTCCTTCCTTCCTTTCTTTCCTTCTTTTTGAAGTAGGCTCTACGCCCAATATGTGGCTTAAACTCAAGACCGTGAGATCAAGAGTTGCACATTCTACCAACTGAGCGGACAGGGAGCCCCTGACTTTGTGTATCTTTGACACAGCAAATCAGACAGAGAGAAATAAAGGAACACAGAAGTGGCTTTAAGGCTATTCCAGAAGAGAACTATACTTTGGGAGGCAGGGGCTGTAGGAAGGAGGCAGAAAGTGGACGTAGGTAGGACCCACACTCAAGAACTATTATGGCAGTTATGGCTGAGTGTGAAGGGAAGGAGTAATGGAGAGTCACCTCTAATTTGTCCTGATTCCCAAAATCATTTGTTAATCTCCAGTGGATAATGCCATGCTTCCAAATGTAAACAGAAGGCAGGCAAAGAAGCCAACACAATCAGAAAATCCCTCACGCGCGACCACATTTGAGAACAGGGGTTCTCAGCACACAAGAAGTTGCTGGCTAGTAAACACAGGCCCATCTCTCCGTACTCGTTGTTTCCACCAGCCTCTGCCCATCATGCAAAAAATGATTCAGTGAAAAGAAATTAGTCTGGGTTGATCTTTTAGGAAAACAACAGAAACCAAGTCCTTTTTTGGGGGAGGGGGGTGGTGCTACTTCTTTCCCTTTCACATATCACTTTCTCTTTTTTTCCCGAGCTGCAAATCTGTTACTCAAAGTTCTCTGTGCAAATCCTCAGACATTTATACTTTATTATTTTTCATGGTTTTTTTTTAAGATTTTATTTATTTATTTGACAGAGAAAGAGAGATCACAAGTAGGCAGAGAGAGGGGGAGAAGCAGGCTCCCTGCTGAGCAGAGAGCCTGATGCGGGGCTCGATCCCAGGACCCTGAGATCATAACCTGAGCCGAAGGCAGAGGCTTAACCCACTGAGCCACCCAGGCGCCCCTTTAATGTTTTTATTTTTAATAAACTGTGTATCCCATACCACAATGAGGCCATTCATACTGGCTCACAAGAGCCAAGGGTTCGATTTCCAGCAATTTTATGAGCCACTTGAAGTCACATTGGCAACTTGAACTCCACCATGGTGGGAGTATTTAGTGGCACAGACCTCGCAGGTGAAGGGCTCAGTCCACAAGATGGCTCCGCACTTCCGAGGCCAGTCACAAGCCCTGAGCCATCTGTACTTTTGACGTGCCGGCCACACACCTCCTCCTCAGGTTTGACCATTTGCTGGAGAGGCTCACAGACTACCAGGGAAACACTTCCCTTACTATTGCAGGTTTATTATCAAGGATATTAAAAAGGATACAAATGAACATCCAGATGAAGAGGGAGGTGGAATGAGGTCCAAAAATGTCCCAAGCACAGAGGCTTCTATTCCTGTAGAGTTGGGGTGTCTCATGCTCCCAGCATGTGGATACCTTCACCAACCTGCCTGGAAGCATGATCGATATAATCATTGGCCATTGGTGGTGGAACCAAAAATTCCAACTCTCTGGTGACATCATTCTTTCCTCTGGGGTTGCAGGGTAGGGAGCAGACCCCACCTAGCAGCTCTCTAGGGACCCGGCAAGACTGGTCAATGGTTATGACCAGACATAATGGTTCTGGTAATGAGCCAGGACTCAGCTCATTAGCATAAACTCAGGTACCCTTGAAAGGTGCTCATTATGAATAACAAAAGATGCTCCTCTCATTTCTTTCACTTAGGAAATTATAGGAGTTTCGGGGTCCCTGTGCCAGGAACCTGGGAAGAAATTATTATTTCTCGTTATATCAGAAGATCACATGTCACAGGCTCTCATAAAAGTGCCAAGGCCAGGGCTAGTGGGCCTCTCCGGGCTTTGAGTGCAAAAATTAAGGAGCCATCAAAAACAAAAACAAAAACAAAAAAAGCCCTCAATAATCAAGAAAAATAATATTTTTTAAAAATCAGGGGTGCCTGGGTGGCTCAGTGGGTTAAAGCCTCTGCCTTCGGCTCAGGTCATGATCCCGGGGTCCTGGGATCGAGCCCCGCATCGGGCTCTCTGCTCAGCAGGGAGCCTGCTTCCCTTCCTCTCTCTCTCTCTCTCTCTGCCTACTTGTGATCTCTGTCTGTCAAATAAATAAGCAATAAATAAGTAAATTTAAAAATATCCCTAAAAAAAAAAAAAATCAGTGCAGGGATGCCTGGCTCGCTCAGTCGGTGGAGCGTGGGGCTCTTGTCATGGGTTCAAGCCCATATTGGGGATAGAGCTTACTTAAATTAATTAGTTAAAAATAACTTTAAAAGACAATGCAAAATATCCATGATGAACAAAATGTGAAAAGCTCAAAATAAGATAGGACCAAGGTTACTGATTTTTACTTTGACCTCAGATTCCAGTCAGCTCAGCACAGCTCTGTTGCCGACGCAGGATCCAAAACATGCCTGATGACCCAAGCGTCACGGGTTTGATCTCCCTACGGGCATCAAGGGCTCCATTTTGGACACAGTAAGTTTGGATGTCCAAGACATCCAAGTAGGAATTGTCAGGTAGGAAATTTGATCTTCTCTTTGGGAGGTCGGTGGTAGGACCTGGAGGGAGCTAAACATTTGCGGTTTTTCATAAGCAGGTGGTAATTACAGCCACGTGGCTGGGTAATATTACCAAGGGCATGAGTATGGGCAGAGAAAAGAAAAGATCCAAGGGTAACAACACTCCCGCCAGTGTTAATAGTTAACGTGCTCCCTCCCTGCTTGCTGACATAAGGTCCTTGATCCATAATAAAAGTAATTTCCTCTCTTTGAGATTAGCAGACCCCTGGCCTTGGGGAATAAGGGACCAGAACATTCCCAGGCCACAGAAGCCAGATCCTGTGTGAAGTCACCTTGGCTTTCTAATGAGCCCAGCAATCTTTTAGCAAAGTGTTTTTCTTCTTTAAGGCCACACCAAGGACTTTATTAATCAACCTTTGCACAACAGTAGAACTTTCCCTCCCTTGCAGAAAGAACAGACTGCTCCTGCCCACCCCCAGGTGCCAAGGAAAAAGATCTTCTTGGACAAACCCTCCCAGGCACCAAGAAATTAGAATTTCTTGCACAACCTCCAAGTCCCGAGATTATCCTGTAGCTGACATCATTGAGTCTGCTTGTAATCAAGAAATGTCACAGACCGCAGCACTCCCTTCACTGATCAGTGTCCCTTAGGGGTGCCTGGGTTGTGCAGTTGGTTAAGCATCCAACAAAGAATCCATCTTGGTTTCCACTCAGATCATGATCTCACGGTCATGAGATTGAGCCCCACACGGGGCTCCATGCTCAGCAGGGAGTCTGCTGGGGATTCTCCTTTTCCCTCTGTCCCTCCCACTTGTGCCCTCATCTCTGTGTCTCTCTCTTTCCCTCTCCCTCTCTAAAATAAATAAATAAATCTTTAAAATAAATAAATAAATAAAGACAGCCCTTTAAAAATGTCTGGGCCAGGCAGAGACCTCAGGGTTGGTCTTTGGACAAGGGTCCACCTTCTCCCCAGGTAGCCAGCCTCCTGAATAAAACTCCTATTTCTTTCCAGTTAAAACTCTCTTGAGTCTTGGCCTTTGGAGAGCGATGGGTGACCAAACTTGGATTTAAGTAACATAAGAACTGAGCCCTGGAACACTCCCATATCTAAAGCTACACTGTTCAGTTCAATAGTCTCTGGCCACATGGGGTTATTACAATTAAATTTTAAATGACATTAAATCTCAGATTCAGTTCCTCAAGCACATGAGCCACATCTTAGGTCGTTAACAGCCGCACAGGCCTGCCATGCTGGAGAGTGCAGATACAGAACCTCTCCATAATGCAGAAAGTTCCATCAGACCATGAGGAAGGTGAGAGGAATCAGAAATGGAGAGGCACAAAGAACTAGAAAAGTACAGTTGAAACCGGGGCAGTGTGGTATCTTGGAAGCCATCTGAAGAATAATATTTCTAAAAAAAAAAATTTTTTTTAAAGAATTTTCTAGAGGATACTTCATGGGGCCAAGCGTTCTGAGGACTGAGAATGGCTACTGACTCAGCAACGTGGTGGCTGCTGGGGATCTTGACGTGGAGAGAAGGGGAGGGAGCAAAAATCTCACAGTGAACGCAAGCAGTTGTATTGTCATGGGAAAAAGAGATCAAGGGGGCAAAAGCTGGAGTGGGGAAAGGGGATCCAGAGAAATTTTTGTTTGTTTGTTTCTTCGGCTGGTTTGTTGGCGTGTAAGACAATCCAGGGGAAAGAAACTGATGATACAGGAGAGAAAGAGGAAGTATTAGGGAATGACTTGAATTGAAGGATGGAAGTTAGTGCACCCCAAGCATCCCAGACGGTATGTCAGAGATAGTGGGGCGGGGGGTGGGAATTGTAGCATTGAGGCATAGACAGAGGTGAATGGATAGTGTATGAGCTTATGCAAATCCCCATCTGATTATGGGACTTTTTGCAGTGATGTCTGAAACCTTCCCCCTGGGAGTAAGGCTTGAGGAAACAGAAGCAGGAAATCATCTAGGAGGGAGAGGTGTTCCTACTGGTCTGGGGTAAGACAGCCTCCCCGGGTGAGTGCTCACATATTTACAACAAGCATTCCCCCACCCCCACCCCACCCCTGCTGCTGTTCCTCTTGGTGTGGTGTAGAGTCAGCCCAGCAATCCCACAGGACCCTGGCTCCAGCCTAGGGATGTGCTCACGCAACAGGCCATCTCTCAGGGCTCTGACCCCAAGCATGTGCTTGTCTTCTGCTCCACAAAAGCGGGGTGAAGCTTTCTTTACTGCCTGTTGCTCCCAACAGTAGGTACAGAGAAATTTTATTTTTGTTTAGTTGGGAACCTGGCAAAACATCAAAATTTGCTTCAGTTTGAAATAACACTTCTGGGCATCATGTATTTGGAGAAAGAAATGTATATGAAAATAAAATAAGGAGACTAGGGCTCCAGCTCTTTAAAAAGAAAGACAGCAGGGCGCCTAGGTGGCTCCGTCGGTTAGGGGTCTGACTCTTGTTTTCGGTTCTGGTCAGGATCTCAGTGTTGTTGCTACACTGGGCTCCACGCGCAGCACGGAGTCTGCTTCTCCCTCACCCGCTGGCCCTCCCCCCATCGGTGGATCCCCCCACCAAATAAGCAAATAAATAATAAAATCTTAGAAAATAATCCCTCAGCATAGTCCACCAGCTGGTACCCAAAAGCCTAATGACTATCAACAGAAGGGATGCTATTTGAGGGGACATATTTGGAGACTAGAGGTTCTCCGACGGCAGGTGTCCAAATCACCAGAAGGTTCTGTTGAGGCACGGACTGCTGGCCCAATCCACGGTTTCTGGTTGATTAGCTGGGGGTGTGGTCTGAGATTCTGCGATCCCAGCAAGGTCGCCAGTGATGCCCCAGCTGCTCCAAGACCACAACTCTGAGGACCACTGGTAGAGAAGATTGCTTCAGGAGAAAAACGGGATCAGAGACTGTCTGGCCGGTGGGTGTCTCGTAGTGCTCACTAGAACCCCTCGTGTGAAGGTGCTAAATTATGTCAGTACACTGATCATTTATTGAGCGTTGGACAGGTAGAAGCAGCAAGCCAGGTATATTAAAAACACCAATGCAAGGCCTGCCTTCTCCCCATGATTACCCCTCCTCACTTGACAGGGGAATCTAGACTGTTCTTTGATCCCCCGTGGGTGGACACCCCTCTCCATAACCTGACCCCCAAGTACAATGCCACCCCTTCCTCCCTCAAACTTTATGATTTAATAATATCAAAATGTGGGGCACCTGGGTGGCTCAGTCAGTTAAGCGTCTGCCTTCGGCTCAGGTCATGATCCCAGGGTCCTGGGATCCAGCCCTACATCGGGCTCCTTGCTCAGCAGGGAGCCTGCTTCTCCCCTGCCTGCCATTCCCCCTGCTTGTTCTTGCTCTCTGTCTCTCTCTCTCTCTCTCTCACTCACTCTGTCAAATAAATAAAATATTTAAAAATAACAATAACAATATCAAAATGCTTCCAGTTCCCAAGCTCACAAAGTTACTTCATGCCTTCATGATTACGTCCATATTCTTCCTTCTGAGAAAAAGGTCCCTTCTGTTTCTTCTTGCCTGAATAAAACTCACCTCAAAACCTAACTCAGGTTTCCCGGAACCACCGGCTTGGAACTCCCAGGTGCCCCACAAGACCCTGTACCCACCTGGCTACATGTCATCTGGGAAGCACATCTTTCCCATGCTCTGAAGCTCTGTGTGGAGAGGACTCCCCAGAGCACCACTCCTGGCCTCCTTTTCCACCTCCCTCCCAGCAGAGGATGCTTACCTGACTGGTGAGTCAGGAGAAGGAACGGGTCTTCCCCCTCTCTTTTCAGGTGTCCTTGTGCAGAGTTGATTCTGCTCTACTCTCCACCATGTCTAACTGTGTCAGCGCCTGGATGGTAACACCTGTCTAACTCAGGGGTGAAGGATTAGCAAGCCCACTGTGGCCACACATCCAGCCCTCAGCAGAGGGCTGACCGTTACAACCTTCATCTGTCTGACTTCATGCCTGATCCCTCAATTAGATCCCAATCTGGGCTGAGAAGAGAAAGTCATTAATCAGGTTTCTCCATGGGGCGCCTGGGTGGCTCAGTGGGTTAAGGCCTCTGCCTTCGGCTCAGGTCATGATCTCAGGGTCCTGGGATCGAGTCCCGTATCGGGCTCTCTGCTCAGCGGAGAGCCTGCTTCCTTCTCTCTCTCTCTCCGCCTGCCTCTCTGCTTGCTTGTTATCTCTCTCTGTCAAGTAAATAAATAAAATCTTTAAAAAATAAATCAGGTTTCTCTAGCACCAACACACACTATCAGCCCATTATATATTCATCAAGCTCATTAAGACCAACATCTTACAATCCCTAATCCCTATAATACAATCTCTATCAAAATACCAACAGCATTTTTCATAAAAGTTGAACAAATAATACTAAAATTTGTATGGAACCACAGAAGACTCCAAATGGGTTTGGCGATCTTGAAAAAGAAGAACAAAGCTGGAGGTGTCACAATTCCAGATTTCAAGATACAGTACAAAGCTGTTCTAACCAAAACAATACGGCACCTGCACAAAAACAAACACATAAATCAATGGCACAGAATAGAGAACCCAGAAATAAACCCACGACTGTATTGTCAATCTACGGCAAAGGAGGCAAGAATATACAACGAGGAAAAGACCATCTCTTCAGTAAATGGTGCTGGGGAAGCTGGACAGCCACCATGCCAGAGTGAGTCTGGACTTCTTACACCATACACAAAATAAACTCAATATGGATTAAAAACATAAATGTGAGATCCGGTAAGGGGTTAATATCCAAAATAGGTAAAGAACATATACAACTCAAGGCCAAAAAATATATATGCAACAATCTGATTAAAATGGGCAGAAGGGCGGGGGGTGGGAGGACGGGGGAGCCAGGTGGTGGGTATTATGGAGGGCACACATTGCATGGAGCACTGGGTGTGTTGCAAAAACTATGAATTCTGTTACATTGAAAAGAAAAAAATAAAATAAAATAAAATGGGCAGAAGACTTGAACAGGCAGTTCTTCAAAGAAGCCATCCAGATGGCCAACAAAAACACATGAAAAGATGCTTATCACTCATCATCAGGAACATGCAAATCCTGTCGGAATAGCCAAAATCAACGACACAAGACACAAGAAGTACTGGCGAGGGTGTGTAGACAAAGGAGTATTCATGCATTGTTGGCGGGAATGCAAATTGGTACAGCCTCTGTGGAAGACAGGATGGAGGTTTGTCAAAACATTAAAAACAGGGGGGCAACTGAGTGGCTCAGTCAGTCGAGCATCCAACTCTAGATTTTGGCTCGGGTCCTGATCTCCTGGGTCCTGTGATCGAGTGCTGCATCGGGCTCTGTGCTCAACAAGGAGTCTGCTTGAGATTCTCTCCCTCTGCCCCTCCCCCCAAAATAAATACATAAATAAAATCTTTAAAAAGGAAAAAAAAGGACTATGTCTTGGGGTATCTGGGTGGCTCAGTCGGTTAAGCATTTGCCTTCTGCTCAGGTTCTGATCTCAGGGTCCGGAGATTGAGCCTGCTCAGCGGGGAGTCTGCTTCTCCCTCTCCCTCTGCTTGCCTCTCCCCCTGCTTGCTAAATAAAATAAAATCTCTTAAAAACTCATTAAAAAAATAAGGAACTCTACATTTTTCTTCTTAACATCTTTGATGAGTATCTTTTCTGACTTCATATTATATTCAAATTTATGAAACACTCCACACAGTACTGTTAGACATAACTTCAGTACAGTACCCCTCTCTAGATGTGCACTTAGACTGTTGTCATTTGTCACTACTATAAATAACCCCACTGCACGCATCTATATAGATAAAACTTTTCTTTCTCTTGCATAATTTTATTACAGTAAATCTCCAAACCGAAGATTAAGGAGTCAAAAGCTCTTAATACATATTTTCTCTCTATGCTGTGTTTATCTAGGTTCCCTAATAGGTGAAACTTGAACTTATTTACACATATCAGTACTATCTGAACCTGAACTCTTTTTTATATCCATTGCCAAGGTACTATATGAACCTGAACTGTTTCTTACAGCCATTGCCAAGCTACCTGCCGAAATCTTGTTAAAGGTACACAGTTTCAAGAAAAGGGAGAGGAGTATCTTTTTCGGCAAGTGAATTATAGCAATGAGGAACCAGTTACATAGCCTTCCTAAGTGAAAAAAAAAAAAAAAGATTCTGAGTCAACATCTTATGTGGCAGAAAAGGATTCCCACAAGACAAGCAGGCATCGTTTAAAAGGGCCCTCTTATCTGCCATTCTTTCCATGGTATCTCACTATGGAAAGAGTTATTTTCACTAAATCTTTTGGCAAGAGCCTAAAAAACATATTAAGAAATTTTTTACATTAAATTCTTCTCCCCTCAAATTTTTAAAAAATATTTTTATTTGAGAGTGAGAGAGAGCACAAGCAGGGGGAGGGGTAGAGGAAGAAGCAGGCTCCCTGCTGAGCAGGGAGCACAATGCAGGGCTTGAACCCAAGACCCTGGGATCATTACCTGAGCTGAAGACAGATGCCCAACTGACTGAGCCGCCCAGGTGCCCAAACATTTATTTTTGAAACTGTTCAAACCTTCTGAAAAATAATAATGCAGTGAACACCCTTATATCTTCTTCATTCATAAACTGTTATTATTTGGCCACTTTTATCATCTATCCTCATATGTACATATTCTTGCTGAATCATTTGGAAGTAAGTGGCAAAAGTTCTCACAGGAGTTTTTAAAAATCTGGGACCCAATGAACGATCATGCATTGCATTTGGCTGTTGAATCTCTTTATCTCCTTGAATCTAGAAGGGTCACCTCACCTTTTTTTAACTTTTCATGACACTGACCTCTCTGAAGAGTTCAAGCCAGTGGTCACATAGAATATCACATGATCTGGATCTATCTGATGATATACACAGGACTGATTCGGGTTGGACATTTCTGGTGAGTTATACTACATTGGTGATTCTGGTGGGATCTCCCAGCGACCCAGGCCCTGTGTAAATCCCTCCCTTTGAGCATGAGCAGAATCTGTGACTATGATGATCTATCTCTCCTGGGATTATGCTTTCTGATGCGCAAGAGAGATTTTACAATGTAATTAAGGTGCCAAATCACTGGTCTTTAAGAGAGATCATCCAAGTGGTCCTGACCTCATCACGTGAGAGCTTTAAATCAGAAATGGGGGGACCCAAAGATTGGAATTTCATGTGAGGCTGTTGGCTGAAGACAGAGGAGCTGAGAGGAGCTCCTGGCTCACGGCCAGTGAGGAAGCAGGGAGACCCCAGTCCTACAACCCTAAGGAACTGAATTCTGCCAACAAGAATGTGTTTAGAAGCTGATTTTCCCCAGAGGCACCAGACAAAAACTCAGCCTGGTTCATAGCTTGATTTTGGCCTCGTGATGTCCTGAACTGAAGCCGGACCTTCGAGTTCTGAGCTAACAGGTGGGTATTGCCTTAAGCCCCTAAATGTGTGATGCTTGGTTACACAGCCATCGGAAACCAGTCCAGCATTGTTGGACCCTTCCTTGTTGCTATTGCAACACCCCAAAAGGAACACAATGTCAGCGTGTCTCATTGCTGGTGATATCTAGACTTCAGGATCTGAATGTCCTCATTGTTATTGGGATATCACTGCTTCTAAGCCTTTTCAGTGGACAGAATCAGGGAACAACGAACTTACAGAAAAGCTAAAAGAACATCCATTGAAAATGATGTTGTGCCGCCCTGAATACCCACGTACACATAGTGTTTACGTTATCACTATCGGTCTGGACTCATGCATTTTTACTCGATTCAGTGGTTTATAAGCTTTTACCATCATTATTTATGCTGATACTCAAATTGTTCCATATTTAGCCAGTGGGAGCCAGGGTATCAATAAGGAATTTTTAAATCCTTTTTTAAAAAGATTTATTTGTTTGTTTGTTATTTGTTTGAGAGAGAGGGAGAGCACATGAGCAGGGGGAGGGGCAGAGGGAGAGAATCTCAAGCAGGCTCCCCGCTGAGCACAGAGTCCCATGCGGGGCTCAATCTCAGGACCCTGAGATCATGGTCTGAGCCAAAATAGAGTCAGATACCCAGTGGACTGGGCCTCCCACATGCCCCTTTTAAAAAAAAAAAAATCTTAAGCCCTGGGGTGCCTGGGTGGTTCAGTCGGTTAAGTGTCTGACTCTTGATCTGTGGGTCTTGAGTTTAAGCCCCTCGTTGGGCTCCACACTGGGCTGGAAGCCTACTTAAAAAAAAATCTTAAGCCCTAAAGTCTCACCACAATTAATATGAACAATAATTCCTTAACATAGTGTCATATCCAGTTCACATTCAAGTTTCAGGATTGGCTTCACACTATCTTTTTATAGTTCCATTTAAGTCAGGTTCCAAACAATTTTCCATTTAAGTCAGGTTCCAAACAATATTGTTCCAAACAATATACACTATTTGTTGATAAACCTTGTAAGTCTCTTAGTGTATAATGAATCCTTCTATCTCCATTGATTTTCGTGCCATTTATTTGTTGATGAAATCACGTCTCCTATCCTACGGAATCACCCACATTCTGGATTTGGTTGATTGCATCTTTAATATGTCATTTAACCCTTTCCTCTATTCCCCCGGTTTCCTGCACGTGAATAGGTAGACCTAGTTGCTTGATTACGCTCAGGGCAATTCCTTGCATGAGAACGCTTTGTGGCTGGGGCTCTGTGTTTCCCATATCACACCATAGGGCACAGAGCATCTAGACTCTCCCACGTGTAGTGATTGATGTTCATTTCGGTCACTGGGCTGAGGTGCAGTCAGCTCGATTCCTCCACTACAAAGTGGATTACATCCACCCTGATTGGTGGGCATTGATAATCCTTACTTCACTACCATTGCAAAGCAGCAAGGTTCGAATTCTATTGTGCCTCCTGCAATTATTACGCTGAGATTTGTCAACTAAGGAATATTGTTGGTAAGAAAAAAATGGAAGAGAGGCACCTGGTGCCTCGGTCAGTTAAGCATCTGACACTTGGTTTCAGCTCAAGTCATGATCTCAGGGTCTTGAGCCCCGTGTCCTGCTCAACCCTAAGTGGAGGTCATCTTGTCCCTCTCCTTCTGCTCTCTGCCCCCCATAAATAAAATATTTTTTAAAAAATGAAAGAAATGGGGCGCCTGGGTGGCTCAGTCGTTTAGCGTCTGCCTTCGGCTCAGGTCATGATCCCAGGGTCCTGGGATCGAGCCCCGCATCGGGCTCTCTGCTCAGCGGGAAGCCTGCTTCTCCCTCTTCCACTCTCCCTGCTTGTGTTCCCTCTCTCACTGTGTCTCTCTCTGTCAAATAAATAAAAAATCTTAAAAAAAAAAAAGAGGCAGAATTTCAAAGAGCTTCTGAATGGAGAAGAAGGGGAATGGCTGTTCTGGAAAAAAAAAATGAAAGAAATGCTTGATTCTTTCCCTTCATCCATTTTCAGAATAATAACAAAGTGACCGATGGATATTTTTAGAATTGCTATACACACATGGATTTTTATTTAATATGTTTCAACACATTGCAGTCAAAATTGTTTAGATGTTCAAACTGTCCCATTTTTTAATAGACTCAGCCGGGAGCCTGCTTGAGAGTCCCTCTCCCTCTCCCTCTGCCATGCTACCCCGCTTTCCCTCTCTAAAAAAAGAAGAGACAAAGCAAGAAAAAGAAAAAGAAATCTTTGTGAACTCCAAATCTCTATGTTCTCCTAAAACGTTATCGTTTTCATCCATGATTCATCTTAAAAAATTTTTTAGGGTATCAAGATTCACTTTTTGTTCTCATGCAAATATCCAGTGATTCCATCAACACTTGTTGAAATAAATAGGTCTATATTTTTTAAAGATTTTATTTATTTACTTGACAGACAGAGATCACAAGTAGGCAGAGAGGCAGGCAGAGAGAGAGGAGGAAGCAGGCTCCCTGCGGAGCAGAGAGCCCGATGATGCGATGCGGGGCTCAATCCCAGGACCCTGAGATCATGATGTGAGCCAAAGGCAGAGGCTTTAACCCACTGGGCCACCAGGCACCTGTAAATAGGTATATTTTAGACTCGCAAGGGCACCTGGCCGGTTCAGTCAGTGGAGAGTGTGACTCTTGATCCAAGGGAGGGTCATGGGTTGAAGCCCCATGTTGGGTATAGAGCCTACTTAAAAATATAAAATAAATAAGATAAAACAAAATGTGTGACAAATGTGACATCTGAACAAGTTGATGAGCCAAGTGGGGGAAATTCAAACACTGAATATTTGATGACATTCAGGTGTTAATGTTATTTTTCTTAAGTGTTATAATGGCATTGTTGCTAAATTTTTAAAATCCTTATTTTTTAGGGACATATATAGTGAGTTTTTTAACAGGTAAAATGGCATGATGTCTGGGATGGCTTCAAAATAATCCAGGATATATATACTGACCTCAAAAGTGAAAACATCTTTGCACCCCAACTATAACGGTCGTTTCTTTAAATCTGGATAAATTCGTCACGAAAATTAAGATATCCTCCAGTTGGGTAAGGAAGGTTAGTGTGTTACATCGCATAACACATGCTTACTTAGCAGCGTACGTACTGGTGCCAGTTTACTGCACACCCACGTGTCGCCGTCAGACACACTCTTGCTCAGGCTACGTGCACACGAGGGGGGCCCACCTCCAAACAGGAGGTGATGCAGAGACATCAGGGGGCTGTGTTTGGTGGCTTGATGGTGCTTCTCATCTCTGCCTTCCAGGAGTATTGGCGGACACATGAGAAATCCAGCTTTGGTCTCATCCAGACCCACGCTTGCCTTTGTTCCGTGGGACATAGATTCAGACCTAATATCTGTGAATATTCCAGAAGATTGTGGGTTGCACTGATTTTTAGGCCTTGCTTTGTGTGATTCCTTGTATCTTTGGGCTTGCTCGCTCTCCCACACACACAGGCATTCAAACACCCGCATCGGCATAAACTTCACTTCCAACATAGTTCTTTTTTTTTTTTTTAAGATTTTATTTATTTATTTAACAGAGAGAGATCACAGGTAGGTAGAGAGGCAGGCAGAGAGAGAGGAGGAAGCAGGCTCCCCGCTTAGCAGAGAGCCCGATGTGGGGCTCAATCCCAGGACCCTGAGATCATGACCTGAGCTGAAGGCAGAGGCTTTAACCCACTGAGCCACCCAGGCGCCCCCCAACATAGTTCTTATCAATCTTTTCTGCATTTTCTATTTTCTCTGAACCCAATAATGTTGCTTTGTATAAGATTTTCCCTAAATTCTAGTGGGAAACCACCCACCCCCATGCACAATTATATCCAACTGGAACATTTCAAATAATGAACATCCCATAATCACAAACGTAATACAACGTAGCAAACCAAGTGACAAAGACATTGGCCCACGGCTGGGATTCCCAAATTAATGAAGATGACTTAGTTGCCACTTTTGTTTTATGAACACAAAACATTTCATAGCCAAAAAAAAACCCTCATGCAATTATAAAACAACCTTGTGCAGCAGATATTCTGACGTCTGTTTTACACGTGTGGAAGGCACTGTCCTTTGGCACTCCGGTTTCTGACCCTCTATGAGAAGTGAGTCTTAATCTCTCCTCCCGGATTTACCAGGAACAGGACCTGCAAGGGCCGCTAGGTGGCGCTCGTCCGCTCCTCTAGCCCAGAGGCTGCAGGTTTTGACAGGCTTGTGTGTTTCCCCTGAAAACACCCCTGGGCATTCTCATAATAACCCTTTCCACCGTTTTGGCTATAAATAGTGGCTCTTACACCGCTGGGCCCTGAGCCGAACCCTGTTTTAATCTTTATGGCCATCACTCAGGAGACAGTCCAAATCTGTGCTCCACTCTCTTCCTGAGACCATCCTTGCACACATAAAAACATTTTTATTTTTACTTTATTTTAAACTCTAGCTTATTTTTCTTTAAGATTTTATTTATTTGAGGGACGCCTGGGTGGCTTAATGGGTTAAAACCTCTGCCTTCAGCTCAGGTCATGATCCCAGGGTCCTGGGATTGAGCCACGCATCAGGCTCTCTGCTCGGCAGGGAGCCTGCTTCCCTTCCTCTCTCGCTCTCTGTGCCTGCCTCTCTGCCTACTTGTGATCTCTGTCAAATAAATAAATAAAATCTTTAAGAAAAAAGATTTTATTTATCTGAGAGTGAGAGAGAGAGTGGGCACAAATTGGGAGGGTGGGAGAGGGAGAAGCAGGCTCCCCGCTGAGCAGGGAGCCCCAGGTGGGCCTCGATCCCAGGACCCTGAGACCAGGACATGGGCCGAAGGCAGATGCTTCACTAGCTCACCGGCCGAGCCACCCAGGCACCCCAAAAATGCAAATTTTTAGACCAGTAGAAATACCTCCCAGACATGAGTCTCGTTCACCTTTGTCATGTTTTTTAAGCATGTCGCCATGTAAGGAAGGTTGATAGGATGGAGGAACACGGTGCAAGCACTGTCACACGGGCTTCTGTCACTTCATGTGCGTGTGGAAGGGGGAGCACAAGTGGCCTGCCCTGCCCTCACCCCAGTGGGGGCAGGGGGTCTCCTAGCATCGGCAAACATCCTAAAAACACTTATTAATATCCAGCAATCAAGGTTAAAATGAAAGAGATTTGTCTTCTTGGCGCTCATCTCGGAAGTACCCAGGGTGGGGGCAAGCAGGGAAGGGTCTTCCAGAATGGCTGGATTGCAGGAGGCCCTGCAAGGTGAAGCAGGACGGGTAGGGGGATACAGAGCAGAAAAGAAAGAGGGTGCCTCAGGGTACCCCCCTCATGGTGGTCTGAGCACCTATGGGGTCACGGAAGAATAACAGAAGTATTTGCACCATCATGCAGCCCTTGACTGTGCCTTTAGTCCTCAGTGGGGAGGAACGAGTTCTGAATGTCTTGCCAGGAGTAGAGGGACACAGTAATAGTGAGGGGATGACCGCCGTTTTGCTGACACAATTTTCCCAGACCGGTTTCTTTCCAGTTCTTTCTCTCTCCAACCACACACCTTAGAATCAAGGCAGAGAAGCTGATGCTAGCAGCCAGATCTGGGTAAGCTGCCATCCTAGTTATCTTGAGACCCAGGTTGTCCAAATTAGACTGAAAACATCTGCCTGCTTATATAAAGTAAGTGAGAATGAAAGTAAATGAGGAAAAGTGTCAGCCTCGAGATGGAGAACAAGGTTGTTCATGACTTCAGTCCCACTCACAAGAAGACCGACTAGCAACTAAGCATGGACAAGACATCATTAAAATCCCAGAACATAGGGGGGAGGCCGAAGCAGCCCCTGGAACACAGAGTAAGGCCCTTGTTTGAAGAGGAAGAGGAGGGGTTCCATTTTGATCACACCGTTCCTCCCCCTGGCCAATGCGGTGCAGCATCGAGAGGGCCCCCTGGGCCCACCTTTTCTCCATTGGGAAAAGGAGGGCCTAAGGTGGACACCCAGTTTGCCAATGTTGTGGGACAATTTGGGGAAATCCCACTGGGTCTTGCCTCACGGAGATCACCAGGGGAACCCCTGGGACTCCACCACCGGAGATCAGAGAGAGATGGATGGACAAGGGGGCAGGGCTTACAGTAACCCGCGCTTAGATCCTGGAGGACCACATTCCTGCAGGTGGCAGTCCCCCAACCAGATACCCGCCAGCAGCTCTGCCCAACTGTTGAGTGTCGCCTCTGGATGCACTTGACCAGCAAGCGCAGACAGTGACCCCAGCTGACTGCCGAGCGCGGTGTCCAGCCCCACCCAACATGAATGTTGAGTCCTGCCAGCAGAGGCCACCAGTCGGAGCACACGGTCTGGGGCCCCACCCCACTCAACTGCCGCAGAGCCTGGCCCATAGCCCTGACCTACAGTAGTATGGACTGGTGGCACTACCACGCCCGTGACTCTGCCAGCCAAAGTTCATAGAGCTTAGGTGATGGCTCCACATGGCCCTGGAGCTCAACCAGCCCCCCTAGCTGGTTGGGCTGGGGAGCCCAACCCAGGGGCCCCACTCAAACACCCCTCAGAGCACAGGATAGAGGTCCCTAGCAGCAAGCCCCACCGCCGTGAGTGCTTCCGCTGACCCACACAGGGCACCACGCTGAGCCGATGGGCCCAGGTATTCCCCTGCTGAGACACCTGTAAAGCCTGGAGGAGGAGATGATGTGCTCGAAACAGACAGCAATGCAAGGACGCGGAGATCAGGAAGAATCAGGTAAACTCAACACCACCAGACAAAATGAATGAAGCTCCATTAACTGACCCTAAAGAAATGGAGATTGGGGTGCCGGGCGTGGGGCTCAGTCAGTTAAGTGCCTGCCTTCGGCTCAGGTTATGATCCCAGGGTCCCAGGCTCCTGGGATCGAGTCCTGCATTGGGCTCCCAGCTCAGCGGGGAACCTGCTTCTCCCTCTCCCTCTGCCGCTCCCCCTGCTTGAGCTCTCTCTCTCTCAAATAAATAAATAAAATCTTAAAAAAAAATTTAATAGAGAGGCTGGCCTGGGAGCTGGGCCAGAGAGGGCCTTTCACCCTGTAGCTTCTGGGCTCCTCAGGGTTCTTGGGAAGAAGGTGGCTTACTTCTGCTTGGCCAAGTCCTCGCCTCCAATTTCTAGAGCCACTCTCTGTGGTCCTTGAGCCCTTCCAACCCCCAGCCTGGGCTGTCTCCTCCTCTCTCATTCCCGGAGGAGGCTGTGGAGCCTGGGAGGCCAGGCAGGTCCCCGGGCGAGGGCACCATTGCTGTAGATGGACCTGTTCTCATCTTGGACGGCTGTGGGGGGTCGTCTCGGTCTCGTGCCACCAGCTAAAGAAAATGGGTCCAGAGCATGTCATCTGTTTCTCTAACAATTTCTTGGTGTGTAGCTGCCATTTGGAATTTTCACAGGATTCTTCACATTCCCTGTGGGTGTAGGAAAATCTTTGTTGTTCCCATGTGAGCGTTATTTTCCTCCTGGGAGGCTGGGCACCTCCGTAAAGTAGGTGGGGAAAATAGACGCTGGGCTTCAGGAGAGGTTTGCCAAGCGAGGGGCACTGCTCCCCAGTGGCTCTGGAGGGCGCCCCTGAGCCCAAACTGCTTAAGTTCTTGGAACCCAGGAGGGGGCGCTCCTGAGCACCAAGGCCCCAGCCGAGGCGCCTCCTCTCTTCCAAGTACCCAGCATATCCCCACCAGGCCGGCTGTTAGTGTTCTGGAGTATTCCTTGATTTTTCCATCTCTTCAAGCAGACATTTGCTGAGGGCTACCCGGAGTCGAGCAATGGAAACTGATAATAGTTAACGGCTACAAATTACCCGACTGCTCAGCAGCGCTTTCTCAGTAGCTACTAGGCCCACAGGGGGAGCTGGGGTCAGGGAAGACCAGATCTTGAGGGATGAGTAAGGTTGGGTTTTTGTTTTGTTTTGTTTTGTTTTTAAGATTTTATTGATCTGGGGCGCCTGGGTGGCTCAGTCGTTAAGGGTTCGCCTTCGCCTCAGGTCGTGGTCCCAGGGTCTTAGGATCAAGCCCCACATCAGAGTCCCTGCTCAGCGGGGAGCCTGCTTCTCCCTCTCCCACTCCCCCTGGTTGTGTTCCCTCCTTCACTGTGTCTCTCTCTGTCAAAGGAATAAATAAAATATATTTTTAAAAGATTTTATTGAGGGACGCCTGGGTGGCTCAGTTGGTTGAGCGGCTGCCTTCGGCTCAGGTCATGATCCCAGCGTCTTGGGATCGAGTCCCACATCGGGCTCCTTGCTCGACGGGGAGCCTGCTTCTCCCTCTGCCTCTGCCTGCCACTCTGTCTGCCTGTGCTCGCTCGCTCTCTCTCTCTCTGACAAATAAATAAAATTTTTAAAAAAAGATTTTATTGATTTATTGAGAGAGAAAGAGAGCGAGTACAAGCAGGAGTGGGGGAGGGGGGAATCTCAAGCAGACTCTGCACTGGTTGGGGAGCCCCACTCGGGGCTTGATCTCATGACCCCAACATCATGACCTGAGCTGCAACAAGACCAGGGAGCTCAGCCCAGGCACCCTGAGGAAAGACGAGGTTTTATAGGCAGTGGGAATAGAGGGGGCTTGTGGTGAGGGGAAGCCGGGGCACAGAGTGGGACTGAGAGCGAGGACAGCGGCCTGGAATGAGCTTCTCTGGGCCTCAGGGTTATCTCCTCAGGAGGCCCAGTGGGCGCCTCACCAAATGGGGGCAGCAGCCAAGAAGCCCGATCCTTTGGACGTGTCCCTCCCCGTTGCCCTCCTCCGCTCTGAGACAGGCTGTCCAGGCGGTGAAGGGAGTACCTGAGACCATGAAGTACAGGGACCCGCAGGCATAGCCCAGCCTGGCCGGCTACTATTTCAGTGACCTTGGACAAGTCACTTGACTTCTCTGACCTCCAGCTTCCTCTTCCGGAGGATGGGGTTACTTTTACAGGAAGGAGATTTCCTGCGGGGCCCAAGAGCCAGGAGGCCTGGGTCCGAGTTTGGCTCAGCCACTTACTGGTCGGTGTGTCCTGGGGCAGTCACTGGTGCTCTCTGAGTCAGTTTCTTCACCTCTCGAATGGGGACGTAAGCTGCACCTCACAGGGTGAGTGAGAACTTGAATAAGACGATGCTTTAAATCCAGGGCCTAGAACAGAATGGGCGCTCACATAGCAGCACTTTTGCCAGAAACACGGTTTGGCCTTCCATTGCTCCCAAATGCCCTGTTTGCGGACCTCGTCTCCACAACAAGATCTTACCCTTGGTAAGGTCGTAAATTACGTTGCCTAGCGCCAGGCACACCAGTGAGCACAGAATAAACAAACCTCTGAGCCAGAGGATACCAGACGCTGGCCCTTTCCTCAATCCCGCCAGTGTTCCCGGAGCTACTATGTTGGGGCTTATAAATTCTGGAACTTTCCCTTTTAAGGACTTAAACTTTCTCCTTAACAGGGTTCTGCCGCGTGAGATGCTCCCAGGATCGCAGAGGCGTTCTGGGGCCACTTCTAGTACCACTAATAAATTAACCGTTCTTGGACAAAACACTTTCTAAATATCAGGTCATTTAATCCTAATAACAACCTTATGGGCCAATTTATTATTATTCCCATTTACAGGGAAGGGACTCGAGGCAGGGGAAAGGTATGGCATAAGCTGAGGCCTACTCCACTAGCCAATATGTGGGACAACCTGGGTTTAAGTCCAGGTCTTTCCAAGGACAGAGCTCATGCCGGTGGCTACTATGCCAAAGGCCTCCCAGGGAATCTTGACATACAGGCCAGCACCTCATGATACTCAGTACTCGGTACAGAGTACTCAGTACTTGATACTCAGTAAAGGTTAGGTCTCTTCCTTCAATCAAGAAGTGTATATACTGGGGCACCTGCGGGGGGCTCAGTCGGTGAAGCGTCTGTATTCGGCTCAGGTCACGATCTCAGGGTCTCGGGATCAAGTCCCACGTCAGGCTCCACGGGGAGCCTGCTTCTCCCTCTGCCTGCTGCTCCCCCAGCTTGTGCTCCCTCTCCTTCTCGGACAAATAAATAAATAAATAAAATTTAAAAATAGAAGAAGTGTAGCTATTGACTCCAGGTTGAAACAATTCCAGCGGTGACTAGGCTGGGTAGAAGACATCACCTCTGGCCTCAGCTGATCCACTCTCAGTCCCAACTTGGAACGTGGTCCAGGAAAGTGTAGATACTTGCGGATTTTCCAGCTGGGGCTGGAAGGGGGTGCCGGGTGTGAGAAGGGGCCACTGCAGGTCCTCATCCAAGCACACGGGGCCTTGTGCAGTGACGTAACCGTCAGGTGCAACTTTCCCAGGGAGGTCAGCTTCCCAGGGGAGCACAGGGAAAGGCAAGCAGCAGGCAGGAGGGCCGCACAAGGATCTGGGAGCTGAACTTGGTGTTCCTGAGAGAGAGATGCCCGGGAGAAAAGCTATTCCATACAGTCAGTATTTACAGATGACGCCATCGCTCTTATTTCAGGCCCCCAGGCAACGGTGAGCTCTGGGGGGGACCTCACGGGGAGGTAGCTCCAGAGCAAACCAACTTCCCCAGCCACAGGGTTCCCACCTCCCTTGAAACACTCACTTCCTCTCCGACAGACCCTTGGACCCATTGGTAGG
This sequence comes from Mellivora capensis, assembly GCA_004024625.1. NCBI lineage: Eukaryota > Metazoa > Chordata > Mammalia > Carnivora > Mustelidae > Mellivora > Mellivora capensis. The sequence goes on along the minus strand of PISX010004201.1, from coordinate 9,247 downwards.
GCATCTGCCGGCCCCTGTGTGGCTGGGACAATCCCTGTTCACAGCCACTGTTCTGTGATAATTACTCTTGTGTGATACGTGACAGGTGATCCCATCCATCCTTCCTATATGCGCTTCACGTTAAGCCTGCCCTCTCCTGGTGAGGGAGGCTCATTCCATATATCCCAGACACTGCTGGCCCCGAAGGAGTCCCTTCTGGGGATCCCAAGCGTGGAGGGGTAACATCTGAGGTCGCCCGCAGGGGTGGGAGGGACAAGAGGGGACAGAGGATGTGCTGCCTTGAGAAATGGGGCTGGTGCCTACTTCCTAGGAAAAGAGATGAAAACCTTGTAAATCTGTGACTGGGACTGTTCATCGGCCCAGAGAGGGCCAGGATGACACCCACTGAGGAAGCCAGAGCGGGCTACAAGGGTGAAACATCCAGATTCCCCATGCCCCAAGAAATTTCTAAGTGAGAGCTTGGTGGGGGGAGGGGCAGAGGAAGAGGGAAAGGAGAGAGGGAATCTTAAACAGACCCCACCCTGAGCACAGGGCCGGACTCGGGGCTCAATCTCACGACCTGAACCGAAATCAAGAGTCAGTTACTTAAATGACTGAGCCACCCTGGTGTCCAGTGGATTGTTTACTCATTCAACCAACATGAACTGAACCATCCCAGGCTAGGTGCTGGGATAGCCAGTCTAGGGCTCCAGATGGTAAGTGCCATATACCAGAGTTGTGCTGGGCTTGCTGGGTCCCATTCCAAGTTTGCCTTGCAAAGCTCGCCCAAAACCCACTTTATTTAATTTTATATCATGGTAGATAGCATTCAGCCCAATTTTCTGCCCCTGGCATTGGAGAATGACTGCTGGCTGGTTCGCCCTGGGCGAGGAGGTTCCAGGGGATGTGGTATGGGAGGGAGAAGAGATACAGCTGGAACAGGGAACTCGTGCCCACACCATTGCTGGGTACATAATAATAATATCTGAGTAAATGTATAAAGGAAAGAAAATCCTTTGAATGAATGAAATGAATGAATGAAAATGAAGAAATGAGGGGCCAGGAAGGAGGGTTTGCTCTAGACACTAAGACATTCTCAGGTCTTCCCCTGGGCATTTGCTGATCCTGGAGAGGAAGGACAGTCCCATCCACAGGCCAGTGTGGCAAAGTGGTGGCCCGTGCCATCTAGGGACCAGAGCCACATTTTTGTTCTAACCCTGAACTCTGGCTGGGGCAGCGGTCACTGTCTCTGTGCTGAGCTGGACAAGTGTGCGGGGCCCCTCTCTTGTGATGCCCAGCTTCAGGGGAAGGCACAGCTTAATGAGAAAGGACACCTCTTGAGGAAAAATTCAACTCCAAGTGGTTGCAACAGAAATGACAATGAGTCTCTGTCCCATTAAAATGCCAATTAACGAGTCCCTGAGCCGACCCATGAGTGGAGACTATTTGAAGACCAAGGGTGCTCCCCGGGGAAGTGGCCTTTCTCCAGGGGGTACACTCAGATCACGAATTTGCACAACTAGGATTTGGATTTGAGGGGTTTGTGAGATTCTTGGGCCACCTCTGGTAGACTCCCCACGTTCCTCTGAGTCACCTCTGGTAGACTCCCCACATTCGACCTCTTCTCTTCCCTATCATCCACCCTGTGGAGGAGATCGAGATCACCCCCAAATGGTCCCAGCCACCTTCCAACCTTTCTTCTCCATCCTCTTGTCAAAGTTGATGCCTCCCCCTGGAACTTTGTCCCCTCCCCTCCACCGCCCCCAGCTTCCTTAACTCCAAGCCCTTCACCGCACCCACCTTCTCTCCCCCCATACTTCTCTGGATCCTGCTACTCTCTCCAGTCACCTCCTCTTTCTTGTCAATCCCCAACTCTATTTTTTTTACTGTTTAAAAAGTATTAGTTATTTGCTGGAGGATTTTGGAAAAAACAGAAAGGTATCAAAAGGAAACAAATTACCTATTCCGCTACCATAAGACAACCAGTTTCAAAATCATTAACATGAATGCCTAAACTCCTGTGTGTGTACAGCATATATCTTCATAAAATTGATGGTATATTGCATTTACTGTTTTATAATATAATTTTCCATTTAGTATATCATGGACATTTTGTCCTACCATGCTTCCAAAATGTATATTTTATTTTATTTTAAAAAGATTTTTATTTCTGGGACGCCTGGGTGGCTCAGTGGGTTAAGCCTCTGCCTTCGGCTCAGGTCGTGATCTCAGGGTCCTGGGATCGAGCCCCGCGCCGGGCTCTCTGCTCAGCAGAAAGCCTGCTTCCCCCTCTCTCTCTGCCTGCCTCTCTGCCTACTTGTGATCTCTCTCTCTCTGTCAAATAAATAACAAAATCTTTTTAAAAAAAAAGATTTTTATTTCTTTACTTATTTAAGAGAGAGAGAGAGAGAGCAGTGGGGGGAGCAGAGGGAGAGGGACAAGCAGACTCCCTGCTGAGCACAGAGGCCAACACGGGGTTCCATCCCACAACCCCAAGATCAGAACCCTGAGATCAGGACCCTAGTTGAAACCAAGAGTCGGACACTCAAAGGACTGAGCCACCCAGGCGCCGTGCCAAAATGTATATTTTAATGACTGCGTGGTATTATCTCAAAATTATCTCAACCAATCATTATTAGATATTTAATGTTTCTTATTTTCCACTATCGTAATTCTTTATAGGAATAATTTCCTAGAAATAGAATTACTAGGTTAGGGCTATGTGACCATTTCTAAAGCTTGTGATCATTTATCAAATTATTAGCCAGAGGATTTGCACACAGCTTCTCCCAGTTGTGCGAGCATTTGCCTTCCCTGAGCACCCCCTCAGGACACCCCAGGCCAAAAAGGCTCTAATCTAGCTGGACCCCTGAGGCCAGACTACCTGGAGGCACTCCCACAGCCCTCTAGCGGGTTCCCCGCTGTCAGCCTCCCCCAGTGAGCTGGAGTTCCTAACTGCTGGGGCAGATTCAAACACACCCCACATTGGGATGGATAAATGAATGACAAATCTGCGTCCTCTGCTCTCTCTCTGACTTTTTCTACACCTTCACCCTCAGAATCGCTGCTCTGACCGCGGACACACCCTGTCCCCACCCACCCGAGCACTCCCCTCCTCCGCCCCACTTGGGGGCTCACATTTCTGGGGCTGACTCCCAAGCCCCCATGGCTAGCCAGACACTCAAACCTGAGATCTGGGCCATTTCCACGTCTGCTGAGCATGCCCTTCTGGGTGCCTGGCCTCGTTGATTCTGTCTACAACTCTGATGTCAAATTCAAGGTTCCCCTGTTCCTCTGAGACCCTCTTTCTTATGTCTCTACTTCTGTTTGTGGTTCAAGTGGCCATGACATATTTGACCCTGTTTCCCCTCTTGCTTTCTACCACCAGTCATCTGCCAAGCCCCTTAAGAAGACTCCTTTCTGGTGGGTTTCTTCATGAGCAGCCCTCCTGCCAGCCTCATGGTCACTGCCATAGGTCCTCATTGCCCTCCTCTAGACAGTTTCATCAGCTTCCTACTAGTCTCCTTCGCCTAACCTCCCCCTGCTGCCATTCAGCTCCCTTCCCAGTGGTTCCTGAAGGCTGTCGGCTGAGCCATCTCCTGGAAGAACTTCCTTAAAAAAAATTATTTATTTAAGAGAGAAGGCATGTAGGAGTGGGGGGAGGGGCAGAGGGAGAGGAAGAAGCAGGCTCCCCGCTGAGCAGGGACCCCCCCCCCACACACACAGGGCTTGATCCCAGGACCCCAACCCGGGACCTCAGGATCAGGACTGGAACTAAAGGCAGACACTTAACTGACTGAGCCACCCAGGCGCCCCTCTTCAAAGCGCCTGATCATCTCGCCTATCACCTTGGACTTCTCAGCAGTTTCTCATTGACTATTGATCCCAACCTCAGCCTCTCCAGACTAGAAGGACACTTTGGATTTTTGCACCAATGTCCCCTCCTAGCCCTGATGCCCGCTGCACCCCAGCAAAGAGCCCACGTTCTCTCCCAGTGGGGGCACCTGCCTAGAGTAGGAACACGCCTTCCTCTTCCTCATCTATGTATCATCGTCTATGCCATTCTTTCCATTTGGATTTGCTATCCTTCAGGGACCACAACAAATCTTATCTCCTCTGCAAAACTATTCCTCCTTCTTCAAAAAATTCTAAGTGATCCTTTCTCCTCCTGGATCCTTACAACACTTCCATGTAACCACCGTTTTGAATCCTTGTGGAAGTTTGTCTGGCCCTGGGGTTGGGGAGGGTGGGTGTCCTGAGATGGATGAGGGGAAATCCAGATGAAGCAGTCACCACACCCTAGTGGTACTTACCACAAAAGTCTTTAATAATGGCTAACATCTACGCCCAATTACATGAGAAAGCATCTTGCATGCATTACCTCATTTAATTTTCACAGCACATCAGGCAAATTAGTGCCTCAAAGATTTCAATCTGGGAGAGTCTCCAGGGCTGTCATCTTTTTTAAAAAAAGATTTATTTATTTATTCTGGAGAGAAAGAGCAGGGGGAGGGGCAGAGGGAGAGAAGAGGGAGACTCTCTAGCAGACTTCCAGCTGAGTGCGGAGTCTGATGGGGGACTCAATCCCGGGCCCCTGAGATCACGACCGGAGCCGAGATCAAGAGTCAGTGCCCAACCGACTGAGCCACCCAGACTCTGGGCTGCCATCTCATTGGAGAGGAAGCCAGGTAAAGGCGCTGGTTTTAGTTAGAGTTCGCACTTATTCAAGGTGCTTTGGAGGATGCGGATGGCAGTTACGGAGGATGGGCAAAAGCTTCCCGAGCTGGCACTTAGGGACCCCACAGATAAGGTATTATCAGTGTTCCTATCGTACAAATGAGGAGACTGAGGCCGAGAGAGGGTGAGTGACTTGCCCACGGTCATATAGAGGACATGGGAGGGAGCTGGGTCTTGAGCCCAAACCTTGTGATGACAAAGCCCATGCTTTATGGCATCATCATATGGGATGTGGGTTTTTAGAAGGCTGTCATCCCAAATCCTTTAGCACATGATTTCATGTAGTTGGAACCCAATCAGTATTGTTTGAATGGGTGAATAAATGAATATTGAGTGAATACTAGAGATGAAGCCTTCAGGGCACCTGGGCGGCTGAGTCAGTTGAGTGGCTGACTTTATTTTGGCTCAGGTCACGATCTTGGGGTTGTGAGATAGAGCCCTGGGCTGCACATCAGGCTCTGAGCTGGGTGTGGAGTCTCCTTAAGATTCTGTCTCTCAGCATTATGTGTTGTGTACTCCGTTACTTCATGTCTCAGCTCTAATTGAACATTAGGGAAGGCAGTATTAGAACTGTGACTCTGCCAATATCTTCATTTAGAGGCCTATTGCTGTTTTCGTCTCTTACGGAATTTTTGTTGCCAAGAAAGGCAGGATTACATTTTTTTTTCCCTTTCAGATGGAGTTGGTGTAATGTATTCTTGGTTATCGAAATACTCGTAGTTTGGGGACTATGAAATGGTAAATATTCAGGGTGTGTAAAAAAGCATGATACGTAACTGTGCGATCTTAATTACATAAAAATGCTTACTTAAGTGGATACACACATGGGACCTAGAAGTCAAACTGTAAACTGCTTGGGATTATGCATGACTTTGTTCTTTGCTTTGTGTGTTTTTCAGCTTCCTTTAGTGCACATGTTAACTTTTAAAAATATTTTTTTAAGCTAAAAAAAAAAAAAGGAATCGCTCACTTTCTTCTCTAAAAAAACCATAGCTCTCTCTCCGGGAAAAAGAAAAAAGAGAGAGAGAGAGATAAAGCCATCGTCATAGCTTTTTTCTTTCTGTTCTCAGTTACTATGCCCAGAAAAATCCAGTTATCCCGTTAGTTCTAGAGATCTCCCTTGTTCCTTGGGTACGGTGTCTGTGTTTGTGTGTGAACATACATCGGTGTAAACATGTGTGTGTGTATGTGTGTGCGTGTGCTCTGGCTTCTCTGGCCAATATTCAGATTATCTGGATTAAATAGGTGGATATAATGATATTCGTAGCTACTAGACTTAGGAAGGCAGCCTTGTTTTTAAAAGGCTACCAACTAACTTTTCATTTAGAAGCTAAAATTCTGTAACAGTAGGGATTTCTCTCAAACATGACCTTGTCCAACCCCGTCTCATGCAGTTAAAGGCTGACTTCGGTCTTTTATGGTAAGACATAAGACTGAATGCATGCTAACAGGTATCTGGGATGCAATACGGCCTTGGGCCTGTTGTTAAGGCTGAATTGTGGCCCAATCCACATTCATGTGCTGAAGTTCCCAGTACTTGAGAAGATGACTGTATTTGGAAATAGGGCCTTGAAAGAGATAATTAAGGTAAAGCAAGGTCCTGCAGCTGGGCCCCAACCCATTATGATTGGTGTCCTTAGAGGAAGAGATTAGGACACAGACACAGAGGGAAGACCACCCAAAGACAGGAAGAACACAGCCAAGGAGAGAGGCCCCAGGCTTGCTGACAACTCGACAGTGGACTTTGAGCTTCCAGAACTGTGAGAAGACATATTTTTGTTGTATCTTGTACCCTGTCTGCTGTATCTTGTTATGGCAGCTTTAGTGAACTGCTATATATATTAAGGTCTTTTTTTTTTAAGATTTTATTGATTTATTTGAGAGAGAGAGAGGGAGAGAGAACATGAGAGGGGAGAAGGTCAGAGGAAGAAGCAGACTCCCCATGGAGCTGGGAGCCCGATGTGGGGCTCCATCCCAGGACTCCAGGATCATGACCTGAGCCGAAGGCAGTTGCTTAACCAACTGAGCCACCCAGGTGCCCATGTATTAAGGTCTTGTTGTAGGGAGGGAGGTACTCTGGAGGACATCCCATCTATATGACCCTTAGTATTCTTTTTTTTTAAGGTTTTATTTATTTATTTGAGAAAGAGAGTGTGCCTGTACATGCACAAGCATGCACGAGTCGGGGGGTGGACAGAGAGGGACAAGCAGACTCCACATTGATCATGGAGCCCCACTCTGGGCTCGATCTCATGACGCTGAGATCAGGACCTGACCCAAAACCAGGAGTCGGACACTTAGCTGATTCTTGATTTCCACTCCTTCACCTAGCCCTCATCTTTCCAACCACGTTTTTCTCTGAACATCTGTCTCTCCTTTGCATGTCTCATCTTTATGGGATGCCTCTTTTATTTCAGGCAGATTTGACTGGTAGAAAGCTTTGTAGATTGAACAAAATCTTTGTCCAGATTTTGAAGGCAGCTCTGTACTTGTGAACAGAGCTGGCACAATGTCTTTGCAGGCTGGGTTCCCTAGGACCCAGACTCTGGAATGCTGGTTAGCGGGCAGGCTGTTTATGAGAAGTATCCTTTGGGTCAACACTGTGGAAGAAAGAGGACCAAAGCCTGAGTGGGCAGAAGTGGAGCTCCGGTAAAGATGGCCCTGGCCAACCTACAGGGATCTCTGGAGCTCGAGGCTTTCTTAAGTTGTCCTGCTTTGGGCTGAGGTGGCTTTGATCCGTCACTGAATGTGGGCCACTTGAGTAGGTCTGTGGTCTTGGAGAGGCAGCTCTCGGAAGGCTGAGGCAGTTCCTGAAGCTTGTAACCAGTAGGCAGAAGAGCAAGTGCTCAGTCAAGACCCACCTAGTCTTGGAATTGTTCTGGTATTTAGACATTGTTTATTTATTTTAGAGAGAAAGGGAGAGCATGAGCAGGGGGAGGGACAGAGGGAGACAGAATCTCAAGCAGACGCCCCATGGATTGTGGAGCCCGTGGTGGGGCTCCATCTCATGACTCCAAGATCATGGCCTGAGCCGAAATTAAGAGTCAGAAGTTCAACTGGCTGAGCCACCCAGGCGCCCCTGGAATCTTTCATTGAGCAAAAAGGTGAGCTTGCCATGGAGCTAATTTCTGAAACAGATTCCTAGAGCTCTGGGGAGGGATCCTCCCTAGGAGTCAAAACAGCCCAGCTGGAGCTGGAGCCGGGTCACCGAGTTGTATCACCTGAGCATCCCAGCCACAGAGGCAACATCGGGGCTTTCCGCCAAGGGCACTTTGGCAGCACATCCCTGTGTTCACCATACAATCCTGGTTTTATTCAGGAAATGTTCATTAATGCAGGCTGAATCATGTCATTAGCTCATAGAGACATTATCACTATTGGCTTTTGATGACCATCCATTAGACCCCTAATTCTTTTTCTCATGTGCAAATCTCTTCCTGCACAGGAGTCCTGGAAACCAAAGCAGATGTATGACTTATTTTCTTAGAATGAACATAAAATTTTTTAAATAGTTTATTTATTTCTCGGAGAGAAAGAGAGCACAAGCAGGGGGAACGGCACTGGGAGAGGGAGAAATGGGCTCCCTGCAGAACGTGGAGCCTGATGAGGGACTCAACCCCAGAACCCTGGGCTCAGATCATGACCTGAGCTGAAGGCAGACACTTAACTGACTGAGCCTCCCTCCCGGGGTGTCCCTAAATTTTTCTTTATGTTTATAACCTATATATGAGTCTCTCCTTGTCCCCTTCAAACTCCCTCAAAATTAAATTTCATTTGCACAAAAACATTAATTGGCAATGACTTGGGGCCTTTGAGTGGGGGATGGCACAAGATTTTTTAAAAAATAGGTATTTTTATATCGAGGGGGAAATAAGCTGTGTTCGCTGAATGGGAATAGCAACAATTTTCTTTACCTGCAATGTTAGGAGTCCCATGAACATCAGAGTTGAAGTGGCATGTTTTAAAATTTTTACTTATTTGACAGAGCACAAACAGGAGGAGCAGCAGGCAGAGGGAGAGGGAGAGGCAGGCTCCCCGCTGAGCAGAGTGCCGGATGCGGGGCTCGATCTCGCGATCATGACTTGAGCTGAAGGCAGACGCTGCCCGGACTGAGCCACCCAGGCGCCCGGTCAATTTATTCTTGCTGTTTTAGAGCCTTACTGACCGATGACGTGGTTGGCTGTCCGGAGGGCTCGGCATTAATCTGGCTTTATGGGAGCAGGGGGACCCTGAAGGACAATGTTCCTGCAGCAGTAGGACTGCAGCCAAACCACACACCCCCAAACAGCACCAGTCCGAGGGCAGGAAGGAGAAAACAAGGGGAATAGGGCAGTTGAACATGCGGTCCCGATCGCGGCGTCCTGAGGAGCCAACGCGGGAGAACCCGGGGCTTCCTGAATCTGCAGGGAGGGAGGGGTGGTTTCCACCGGCCTCTCTCACTCTCTCTCTCTCTCTCTCACCTTGCCCTTTGTTTTCCAGACTCACCAGGGATCTTTAAGAGCAAAATTCTCCTCGGAGCGCCTGGGTGGCT